>SJYQ01000819.1:113442-130751 GCA_006410935.1 Redunca redunca
ATAGCTTGTCACTGTTGAGGGTTCCTATTTTTAAAATTCTGTCTATGGTGCTCCAAAATTTAGGCTTTGAAAGAAAATAGGGAAATTGTAGGCTGCTTTTCTCCTTTTTCCATATTTATCTTGAGCAAAGAGAACAGTCTACTTGCTTACTTGAATTAAAGGAAGGAAAAAGGGAAGATTGCAGGGAGAAAAGGGTAATTACAGATTGGTATTTAAAAATATTATCCTAACCAAACAGGGGTATGAGGTAGGTACATGAGATGTGCAGACTAGTCATAGGAAGTTTGGCAAATGTTTACTTAGTCCATCTGTCCAAGAACTACTGGAAACATAAATTTCCCTTTCTTCCCACCATGACCTTATACAGTTTTAGTATTTTTCAAGTTGGGTGGTATCAGTGATACTTCCAGCACTTAGTAAGTGAATGCAGAAGGTACTGCCTTCTACAATCTATGGAGCCAGAACACATTGCAGATTGCAATTTATGGGTCTTCTGGTTTCCTAATAATATGTGCACTGAAGAGGGGAAAGGAATAGGACAGAGAATGGAGGTGGAGGAATGCCATTCCTTCCACATTTCAGGACAATGGAAAGTTTAACCTCTTAATGTGAGGAAGCTACTGAGTCCTGTCTATATTTACAGCTACTTTTTATGAGTGGCCTCATAGCCTCTTACTATTTCTGATCTGTACTCTCTGAATTTAACCTTTGAGATTTTCCAGTTTTTCCCTCTAATTTTGATCTTCTATTAAATCAAGTTTTCACATACAAGGTTTACTTGAAAGCTTTGATTTAGCCCTTTACCCAAAGACCCAGCTTTGATGTAAAGCTGTGCTCTTTGTGAAGTCTGTCCTTCCCTCATGCATAAGCTCCTTTTGTTTATACCTGGGCATGAAATGTACCTGATGATCTACTGAGCCACCATGTAAAGGATCTCTGAAAAGTAGAGAAAATGACTGTGCTGGCAGCTCCTGAAGTATTCCCCTACACTGTGACTGAAGCAATTCAAAACCTCCCCACTGCATTGCCCACAGCTGATGTATCCCCAGGAGGGCTGCCTTCCTGGGAGGTGGCACTGGCACCACTAGGGTTTGGGTTAATGTGTCTGCATGAGGAGGCATTGCTGTTTTCTTCAATTTCTGCTGTACTTTGAAACAGGTGAGGGATACCTATTGATCAGTTGGCTCCAGGAGAGGGGTCTTGCCAAAATGAGTCTACAGGCGTTTCCAACAGAGCTCTTTATGTCTGTGTGCGATGGCCAGACATACACCAATCCCAGGGTGCTTTTTAATTGGAATGGCTGTTCAAACAGTAAGCATGATTCCACAGTTTTCGTTTCCCCTATCTATACTCCAGGCTTTTGGTCTTTAGGAGAAAGAACAGTTTATTTTTTAATATTGAATTCTCTTTTCCGTTTGAAAACAGCCCATGGAATGTTTTTAAAGAAGTTCAGGAAAATGGGAATGGTTGACTCAATTATCTATACTAGAGGAAATTAGCAGATTATAAAAAAAAAAGGAAACTCTTCTAGTCCTAATTACTATAGGGTTATCAGCAAATCTACCTTTTCTTCTGAGAGCAAATTGCTGAGGAAGCAGAATATGTTCACCTACCAAGCATTCAAGATATTTAAGAAGGGTCAGTTGAAGGGTTCTTTGAAAAGAAAGTACAGTGTTTGGTCCTTCTTCCCTCCATGCTCACTTGAGGTCTACAGCTGCCTATGATGGAAACAGCCTCGTCCGAGGGTTAGGAGTTCCATTTTCTGGCAGCTTGGTTCTTGCTAACTGAGCCATCCTGAGCAGGTTATTCTGCCTCTCTGTGCCTAGTTTTCACATCTGTAAAATCAGAAGGATGATAATGGATTCGACGCTATTAGTTGCTAAGAGCTTTGAAAATGCCTGGCATCAGGTTACCTATGGCAACTGTTTTCTGCTTATGTTTCCCTTAGACTGCCTTACAGTCTGGCGGCCTTGCCCTGTGTGATCTCACCTTTGTGTCTCAGGTCTAGCTGTGAAACGGGAGAACGCTCCAAAGTGTTTTATTGATCTATCTTACTATTTCCTTGAGATTTATGCCTATTATTACTGATAAACCTTTGTGTGGCCGGTACTGTTTACAGAAAATTTTTACTTTCTTTACAGAGTTTTATGTTCATACCAATACTGTATTGTTAAGAATTGGTAGGATGCAATGTTTGCAAAATGGTAGGAGTTTTTTTTTTCTTTCTTTTTTTGCCATTATCCCTCCACAGAGTTTTGATTTTGACAGTCACCACAGATGAGAATACCCAAGTTGGAGTCTGGGAGTTTCAGCACAACTTTTTCTTTAATTATTAATTTTTGTTGGAGTACAGTTGCTTCACAATGTTGTGTTAGTGTCTGCTGTGCAGTGAAGTGAATCAGCCATATGTAAACATATATCCCCTCATTTTAAAATTTCCTTTCCATTTAAGTCACCATAGAGCATTGAGTAGGGCTCCTTGTGCTATATAATAGGTTCTCATTAGTTATCTATTTTATACACAATAGTGTGTATATGTCAATCCCAATTTCCTAATTTATCCCAACACTCCCTTTCCCTCTTGTTAACCATAAATTTGTTTTCTATATCTGTGACTCTATTTCTGCTTTGCAAATAAGTTCATCTGTACCATTTTCCTGAATTCCACATATAAGCATTATTTTGTCTTTTTCTTTCTGACTTACCTAATTCCGTATGACAGTCTCTAGGTCCATCCATGTCTCTGTAAAGTGACATTACTTTGTTCCTTTGTATGACTTGAGTAATATTACATTGTAGATATGTACCACATCTTCTTTATCCATTCATCTATTGATGGACATTTAGGTTGCTTCCGTGTCCTGGCTATTGTAGATAGTGTTCAGTGAATATCAGGGTGCATGCACCCTTTTGAATTATGATTTTTTCCAAATACATGCCCAAGGGTGGGATTGCTGGGTCATATGGTAGCTCTGTTTTTAGTTTTTGTTTTAAGGAAACTCCATACTTTTCTTCTTAGTGGCTGCAATTTACATTCCCACTAACAGTGTAGGAGGGTTCCCTTTTCTCCACACCCTCTCCAGCATTTACTGTTTGTAATTTTTTGATGACAGCCATTCTGACCAGTATGAGGTGATACATTATAGTTTTGGTTTGTATTTCTGTAGCAATTAGTGATGATGAACATCTTTTCCTATGTTTGTTGAGTATCTGTATGTCGTCTTTGGAGAGATGTCTGTTAAGGTCTTCTGCCCATTTTTTGATTGGGTTGTTCGATTCTTTGATATTGAGTTGCATGAGCTGTTCATGTATTTTGGAGACTAATCCCTTGACAGTTGCTTTATTTGCAAATATTTTTTCCCATTCTGAGGTTTGCCTTTTCATCTTGTCTGTGGTCTCCTTTGCTAAGCAAAGGCTTTTAAATTTAATTAGGTCCTGTTTATTTTTGATTTTATTTTCATTACTCTAGGAGGTGAGTCAAAAAGATCTTGCTGCATCTTAGGTCAAAGAGTGTTTTCACTGTCTTCCTATAAGAGTTTTATAGAATCCAGCTTTACATTTAGGTCTTTAATTCATTTTGAGCTTATTTTCGATTATGGTGTTAGGGAGTGTTCTAATTGCATTTTTCTTTTACATGCAGCTGTCTAGTTTTCCTAGCACCACTTTTTGAAAGGATTATCTTTTCTCCATTGTATATTCTTACCTCCTTTGTCATAGATTAGGTGACCATGGATGTATGGGTTTTTCTCTGGGCTTTCTATCTATGGAACAACCATTGATCTATATTTCTGCTTTTGTAACAGTATCATAATGTCTTCATCACTCTAGTTTTGTAGTATAATCTGAAGTTTGTATAATCTGTAGTATAATTCGTCCAGCTCCATTTTTTTTTTCTTAAGATTGCTTTGGCTATTCAGGGTCTTTTGTGTTTCCATACAAATTGTAAATTTTGTAGTTTTAATTCTGTGAGAAATATCATTGGTAATTTGATAGGGATTGCATTGAATCTGTAGATTACTTTGGGTAATATAGTCATTTTCACAATATTGATTCATTCAATGCAAGAACATGGTATATCTCTCCCACTACTTGTGTTTTCTTTGATTTCTTTCATCAGAATCTTATAGTTTTCTGAGTACAGGTCTCTGCCTCCTTCAGTTCAGTTCAGTCATTCAGTCATGTCCGACTCTTTGTGACCCCATGAATTGCAGCATGCCAGGCCTCCCTGTCCATCACCATCTCCTGGAGTTCAGTCAGACTCACATCCATCTGGTCAGTGATGCCATCCAGCCATCTCATCCTCTGTTGTCCTCTTCTCCTCCTGCCCCCAATCCCTCCCAGCATCAAAGTCTTTTCCAATGAGTCAACTCTTTGCATGAGGTGGCTAAAGTATGGGAGTTTCAGCTTTAGCATCATTCTTTCCAAAGAAATCCCAGGGTTGATCTCCTTCAGAATGGATTGGTTGGATCTCCTTGCAGTCCAAGGGACTCTCAAGAGTCTTCTCCAACACCACAGTTCAAAAGCATTAATCATCACTCCATGGGAAATAGATGGAGAAACAGTGGAAACAAGTGTCAGACTTTGTTTTTTTGGGCTCCAAAATCACTGCAGATGGTGATTGCAGCCATGAAATTAAAAGATGCTTACTCCTTGGAAGAAAAGTTACGACCAACATAGATAGCATATTCAAAAGCAGAGACATTACTTTGCTGACTAACGTCCGTCTAGTCAAGGCTATGGTTTTTCCTGTGGTCATGTATGGATGTGAGAGTTGGACTGTGAAGAAGGCTGAGTGCCGAAGAATTGATGCTTTTGAACTGTGGTGTTGGAGAAGACTCTTGAGAGTCCCTTGGACTGCAAGGAGATCCAACCAGTCCATTCTGAAGGAGATCAGCCCTGGGATTTCTTTGGAAGGAATGATGCTAAAGCTGAAACTCTGTAGCTTTCCCAAATTCATTGTTTAGCTCTAGGAGTTTTCTTGTGGCATCTTTAGGATTTTCTACTTATAATATCATGTCATCTGTAAACAGTGATACTAGCATAACTTTTGGAACAAACAATTTAAGAACTGTTGCATTGAAGATGGTAAGAAGAGCAAATTTATTTTACCCACGTTGCTTCATGCCCAAGGTGGCACAGCTCAGTGTCCAGGAGATTCCCTCATCCTGAGGTTTCTTCCATGGGGGAAGGAGAGAATTTTGAAATCAGCAAGAGAAAAAAAAGCTTGTCACATGTTAAAGAATCCCAATAAGGTATCAGAGGGTTTCACAGCAGAAATCTTGTAGACTGGCAAAGAATGTGATGATATATTCAAAGTACTGAAATTAAAAAAGCTACCAACAAAGAATACTTTACCCTGCAAAGCTGTCCTTCAAAATGAAAGAGATATAGACTTCCCAAGTCCAAAAAAGCTTTCAGAGTTCATCACCACTACCACTTGACATACTTTACAAGAAATGATAAAAGGAATTCAAGCTGAAATGAAAGGACATTAATTAGTAACATGAAAACACGAAAACACAGAACTCACTGGTAAGAAAAGTGTACGGTCAAATTCAGAATATGCTATATGTGTGTTATTTGCTCAGTTGCGTATGACTTTTTGTGACCCCCATGGTCTGTCCATGGAATTCTCTAGGCAAGAATACTTGAGTAGGTTGCCATTCCCTTCTCCAGGGGATCTTCCTGACCTAGGGATAGAACCCATGTCTCCTGCATTGCAGGCAGATTTTTTGCTGTCTGAGCTACAAGATAAGCTCTAATACACTAATACTCTATAATCAGAATACACTAATAGTCTACAAATCACTTAACTCTAAAATAAAGGTTAAAAGAGAAAATAATTAAAAATAACTATTGCTCTCTTGATTTTTTGATGAATACACAATATAAAAAATGAAAATCATGATATCAAAAAATAAAATATGTTGGGGGAAGTAAAAAGTGGATTTTTAAATTATGACTGAAGTTGTTTTAGAAATAAATGGCTTCCAAATTGAAAAGGAAGAACTAAAACTTTATTTCCAGATGACATATATGCCCTCCCTCTTGGACCTCCCTCCAACCCTCCTATTCCATTCCAACCATTTAGGTTATCATAGAACACTAAGCTGAGCTTCCTGTGCCATACAGAATCTTCCCACTAGCTATTTTACACATGGTGGTGTATTTATGTCAGACCTAATCTCCCAGTTCAGCCCACCATCCCACCCATCATGTCTACACATCCTTTCTCTACTGTGTCTCTGTTCCTTCCCTGGAACTAGATACATCTGTACCATTTTTCTAGATTCCACACACATGTTAATACATGTTTTTTATGTACGTTGCTAAGTCGCTTTAGTCGTGTCCGACTCTTAGCGACCCCATGGACTGCAGCCCACCAGGCTCCTCCGTCCATGGGATTTTCCAGGCAAGAGCACTGGAGTGGGGTGCCATTGCCTTCATAAATACATTATAAATACATAAATACATACATGTATTATACATGTATTTTATGTACATTAATACAATAGTTTGGAGAATGCAGTCCATGGGGTCGTGAAGAGTCAGACATGGCTGAGCGACTTCACTTTCACTTTTCACTTTCACGCATTGGAGAAGGAAATGGCAACCCACTCCAGTGTTCTTGCCTGTAGAATCCCAGGGGCGGGGAGCCTGGTAGGCTGCTATCTATGGGTTCGCACAGAGTCGGACACGACTGAAGCGACTTAGCAGCAGCAATACAATAGTTGTTTTTCTCTTTCTGACAGACTCTGTACGACAGACTCTAGATTCATCCACATCTCTATAAATGACCCAGTTTCATTCCTTTTCATGGATGAGTCATATTCCATTATATATACATACCACATCTTCTTTATCCGTTCTTCTGCTGATGGGCATTTAAGTTGTTTTCTATGTCCTAGCTATTGTAAATAGTGCTGCAGTTAACACTGGGGTACATTGTCTTTCTGAATTATGGTCCTTTCAGAGTACATGCCCAGTTGTGGCCAGCAATCCCACTTTTAGGTGTATATCTGAAGCAAACAAAATCGGTATGTTGAGATTTTTACACTCCCATGTTCATTACAATATTATTCACTGTAGTGAAGATATGGAAACAATCTAAATTTCTGTCTACAGATGAATGAATAGAGAAAATGTGATATATATATATATAATATGTAATTATCATGTATATGTATACAATAAGAGTATTATTCAGCCATAAAATAGAAAACAAAGAAGAACATAGATGAATCTTGAGGACATTATGCTAAGTGAAAGAAGTCAGACAAAGACAAATACTGCATAATCTCACTTACAAGTGAAAATTTAAAAAAATCAAATTCACAGAAACGGGTGCAATGATGGTTGATATGGACTGGAAGGTGTGGAAAATGGGGTGATATTGGTCAAATGGTACAAACTTTCAGCTATAAGTTCAATAATATCTTGAGATCTAACACAATATGGTGACTATAGTTAGTAATACTGTATTAGAATACTGTATACTAATACTGTATACTAGAAACAGAGTATATCTAAGGCATTCTCAGAACAAGAACAAAAATGATAACTGTGAAGTGATGGATTTGTTAATTAACTTGATTTGGTGATCATTTCACAATTTATCAGTTCAGTTCAGTTCAGTCTTTCAGTTGTGTCCGACTCTTTGTGACCCCATGAACCACAGCACGCCAGGCCTCCCTGTCCATCACTAACTCCTGCAGTTCACCCAAATCCATGTCCATTGAGTCAGTGATGCCATCCAATCATCTCATCTTCTGTCGTCCCCCTCTCCTCCTGCCCTTAATCTTTCCCAGCATCAGGGTCTTTTCCAATGAGTCAGCTCTTCGTATCAACTGGCCAAAGTATTGGAGTTTCAGCCTCAGCATCAGTCCTTCCAATGAACACCCAGAACTGGTCTCCTTTACGATGGACTGTTTGGATCTCCTTGCAGTCCAAGGGACTCTCAAGAGTCTTCTCCAACACCACAGTTCAAAAGCATCAATTCTTCATTGCTCAGCTATCTTTATAGTTCAACTCTCACATTCATACATGACCACTGGAAAGACCATAGCCTTGACTAGATGGACCTTTGTTGACAAAGTAATGTCTCTGCTTTTTAATATGCTGTTTAAGTTGGTCATAACTTTTCTTCCAAGGAGTAAGCGTCTTTTAATTTCATGGCTGCAATCACCATCTGTAGTGATTTTGGAGCCCAGTCAGCTACTGTTTCCACTGTTTCCCCATCTATTTGTCATGAAGTGATACCATGATCTTCATTTTCTGAATGCTGAGCTTTAAGCCAACTTTTTCACTCTCTTACTTTTATCAAGAGACTTCTTAGTTCTTCTTCACTTTCTGCTAAAGGTGGTGTCATCTGCATGTCTGAAGTTATTGATATTTCTCCTAGCAATCTTGATTCCAGCTTGTGCTTCCTCCAGCCCAGCATTTCTCATGATGTACTCTGCATATAAGTTAAATAAATAGGGTGACAGTATACAGCCTTGACATGCTCCTTATCCTGTTTGGAACTAGTCTGTTGTTCCATGTCCAGTTCTAACTGTTGCTTCCTGACCTGCATACAGGTTTCTCAAGAGGCAGGTTAGGTGGTCTGGTATCAAAACATCATGTTGCGTACTTTAAATACATACCTCAATAAAGCTGGGGAAAAATTGGTAGAAGATAAGAAGACATCATGCTCTGACACAGTCTATGATAAAATTACATGATAATACTAAATGAGCTATACATGAACAATACCAAAAGGACAAGGCTCAGGGCAAAAAAGAAGTGGATATTTTTACTGAAGAGAAGCATAGTATGGTATTAACACAATAGAGCTGCTGGGCTCTAGATTCAGAAAGAGAGCAATGGCAGTATGGACTTGGCTTCTGTGGAGAATATGGCCCTATATGTTTTTTTATGTGAGATGGAAGACTAAATTCAGGACCATAGCTTAAAACCAGAGACTACAGTAGAGCATTGTGCACATAGAAAGTGACTGAAAAGCCCATATGGCCACAACTGCTGCTTAGAGCTATGGCTTGTAGGAAGCAAGGGGTTTAAGGAGAAAACAAAATTTCAGCCTTGTAGCCAGGACCTAATCAAGCCACTCACAGCTTCCTAGGATGTATGAAATATTTTTGTATCACAATATGCCATTGGAAAGCTGATGTGGGACAAAGGGAGGGTGAGGGAGGTTAGGAAACACTGGATGCAGAACTACTTGACAAAGAGGAGTCAATTTTCATTAGATTTAAGAAGAAGACTGTTGATGATCTTAAGCTTAGCAGTTTCATGAAATAGTGGATCCAAAAACCAGAATAAAATGGTAAGGTACTGAAGGTAGAATGAAGGATTCAAATGCAGAGAGTGTAGATATCTTTTTTCAAGAAATATAGACTATGCTTCCTCTATGGAGAGTCAGGTGGGGGGAACACTGATGGACTTTATCCTACTCATTTACAAATGGGAAGGGCCAGTAAAGAAGGGATTGGTGGAAGTCCAGAGGGTGGGCTAAGGTGGCAGACACAGATGACAGAGCAAGTCCCTGAGAAGAAGTCTGTGACTCTCTGGGCTAGAGAACTTTGGCAGTGGAATCTCTTATTAAGAATAACGCAGAATAACACAAGTATTTTCCCTCTCACTTCACAGGAGATCATCAAGATGTTGGTTAGGATACTGTGGGGACTAGAGTGAATGAAATGGATCTTTGGTATATTGAAGGCTGAGGTCTGTGAGGAGTGAGAACTCTGATTAAACATGGGGCAGTGGGTGAAATGCAGATGAATGAGGCTGGAGGCAGTAGAAGGAAAGGATGTAGCATTTAAATCCAGTCCACGTGGAATGGCTAAGGAAGGCCAGCAGGGTCCTGTGGCACGAAGAACTCCTGCATATTCTATGCATGTAGCAAACACGCGGGTTTCAAAGACAAATTTTGTTGCTGGTGAGGATAAAGGAAAGGATTCTCAAGGGACTAGATTTTCTGTGTGAACATGTAGAATTTGGAACTAGCACGATTTGTGTATTTGTCAGTGTGATATTCAAGCTCTGGTTTATATTTGGGGGGGCATTTTGGATATTAGTTAGATATTAATTATATATCTGTCTCCTTATGTTGTGCTTTCCTGAATGCAGAGACTGTATATTACCTACCACAGTTGGTAGTACTTATTGACTGAAGGAATGTCATGAAGGGTGTTAGAAAGTACTTCCCAGACAATTAGGTTTGTCAAAACTTGAAACAATTAATATAAAAGACAATGTAAAAATCGGAAAATTAACGTTACCACTTGGAATTAAATCTTTGAAGATTTATTTAGTTTTTTGAACAAGAACTTATTCTTAAAGTATTTCTAAGATTATATCTTTAATGTGATATCACTGTTTCATTGTCATTATATAATGTTAGGATTTTTTATACATTGCCACTTTAATACTCTTAACTGTATGGTATGATGAGCTAGGTTATTTGGGAGTAACATGCAATCCTCCAAATTTCAGCATCTTAAAGAGAAAGAAAAGGAAAGTTTACCATTTTTTTTCCTGCTGCCTGTCTGTCGTGGATTGGCTACAGCCCTGTTCCATGCCATCTTCACTCCAGGAGCCAGGCTAATAGAGCAGCTTTTCACTTGAAAATTGCCAATTGTTGTGGAAGGAGGAAATGATAGAATGGCAAAGCATGCTTTACCCTGAAAGCCTCTGCTTGAAGTGATCCATGTCCCTGCCCACACTGAGTTGGCTGAAGCAAGTCATATGCTACTCCTGACTTCAACACCGTGAGGATGTTTAATTCCCGCTGGAGGAAAGGCAGTGCATTTTTGTGACTAGTTACACAATCGACTACAGCATAAAAACTGTTCCATTTTTCAAAAACATTCTTGGGAGGAATATTTTAAAGCATTTTAAAGCTGAGAGTCAGACATTTTACTCACAGAAAGTGATATCAAAACAGTGGTGGCCAAGAAACTCATACTCTGAGAAATATATTTGTACTTACTGTAGAGCAGTTTCCCTCCCGTATAGGAGGAAGTACAGGAGCACTATAATCCCTTCCTGCTTGTTGAGGTCCGCCTGTCTCAGTGGCTCCCCTTTTGCCCTGGTGTCAGAGTTAACCTCGCAGGGCCCCTCCCTGTGGACTCCAGGGCAGCCGTGCCCGCACATCTCTGCCAGTGAGGCCCCTGGGTCTTGTTGGTCTCTGTCCTTTTGTCCTGACTCAGCTCTTACCATGAGCAATGAGGACAAATAATACTGGTTTAACGTAGAATAGTCTATTTGTCATGCAGTGTTTACTTTCTTTAAGGGATTTCTTTTTACAAATGGTTAACAACTCCCCCCCACCTTTTTCCCCTTAAATATGCATTCTAGGTAAGGACAGTGAAAGAGTAGCTGACAGGTGACTATTTAGCTGTGTTTCTTTCAGCACTTGGTGAGTTGTTTAGTTTTTCACGTGACATGAGATAGGTTTCTGTACTAGCTCTGAGATATTTATACTACATAGGGGAAGCAATAACATGCTTCCCCTATGTAGCACACATAATTTATAACTTTCAAATGATTTTTACTTTTGGTACATTTACTTTCTTAAAACCTCATGGCAGTAGTGTTAAAATTAGTTTGTCTTCTTAGAGGAGGTGCAAGTGTGGTCGCAAATACAATTTTTCCTCAGCTTCCCCTCTTGTTATCTCTCCTTTGCAGTGAATCAGATATCACCTTCTAGAACATCCACTGTTATGGTCCACATAAATTATTTCTCTCCCTTAGCAGCAGTGAATACTTTGGGTTCTTCCTGTGGCAACATCTGTCCTCTAAAAAGATTTTTCCAAACCCTCAGAATCTTGTTCTAAGTATTTGCTGGTTGGTTAAACATATCTAGTAAATATAATAGTGGATTAACGTATTTTCCCTCTAATATAATGCATTTGCCTTTGAAGTTTTCTCAAAGACCATGACATAAGCATCGTCAGTGCAAGAGTGAAACGTTTGTGTGGCATCAATTTCTGTGTGTGGATGTGTTCATGACTTGTTGTTATCCTAATTTAATTCTCAGAACAACCATGTGGAGTAGATAAAGTTATTATCTCCAATTTACAGTTGAGAAACATTATGACCCCATTTTTTTTCTTATAATAATAGAACCCAATCCTTCTATCCATTCATTCTTCATTTATTAAATGCCAAATATGTGTTTGGTAGAAAGATAGCAAAGAAATCAATAGTTTTTGCCAACCAGAGGATCATAACCAAATGTGGGAAGAGACACGAGGAAATTAAGCAACTAGACAGACTTGGTAATGGTGGTGTGAATAAAGTGCCATGGGAACACTGATATCTGGAGAGGTCTTGGAAAGCAAGCTGTGGGAGAGAGTGAAGGACAGGGAAGCCTGCCACACTGCAGTCCGCGGAGCTGCAAAGAGCCAGACGGGACTTAGTGACTAAACAACAACTTGGAAAGCTTTGTAAGGTAAGGTTGTTGAGCGGAGTTTTGAGGGGTGGGTAAGAGTTGTTCAAGTAAAAAGAGAGGGCAGAGAGGCAGTATGGGAAGGGGTGATACTGTGTCAGAGTGTGGAGGAGAGAAAGAGAGAGGCTTTCTCAGGAAATTGCTTATAGTCTGGCTTGGGGGGCCCAGTATGTGTGTGGAATTGGAGCTGTGAAATGAGATTAGACAGCAGAAACCAGATGGAGATGGAAAGCAACTAAAGGATTTTGAATGTGGTAGAGATTTGTGCTTTAGGAAGGTCACCTTTGCAATTGTATAAAATTTGCATGGCAGAGCAAAATTGACCTCAGATTAAGGAGATAAAACAACAACAACAACAACAACAACAAACCTGTATAAAATCCTAAACACGCCAAACATAGACAGTAATCAAATCAATTAAATTTATTTAACTTTTGGTCAATAACTAACATTTATCTGCTACTTTCTCGAACAAAAATAATTACTTGTATTTTTTTCAGAATGTAGAATTAGATATTATTATTTAAAAGTTATTATAATTGTTTTAATTCCTACTGTACAGAAAAATGATTCAGTTATACATGTGTGTGTGTGTGTGTGTGTGTGTGTGTGTGTGTGTGCTTCAGTCACGTCCAACTCTTTGTGACCCAGTGACTGTAGTCTGCCAGGTTCCTCTATCCATGGGGTTCTCCAGACAAAAATACTGAAGTGGGTTGCCATGCCCTCCTCTGGGGATCTTCCTGACCCAGGAATCAAACCCATGGCTACTGTGTCTCCTACATTGCAGGCAGATTCTTTTTCCATTGAGCCACCTGAAAAGTCCATCTCTTAATATATATTACATTCTTTTTCATTATGGTTTATCACAGGATATTGACTATAACTCCCTATGTTATACAGTGGGACCTTGTTGTTTATCCTAATTTAATTCTCAGAACAACCATGTGGGGTAGATAAAGTTATTATCTCCATTTTCCAGTTGAGAAATATTATGCCCAAATAAGTTAGATAATTTGCTACATAAATTAAAAAATGAAGGAGTCAAGTATTTGAATAAACTTCTGACAACCACAAATTCAGTGCACCTTCCACAATACCTCTTTTTTCTCTCTGCTTTCAGAATTCATACTCATGACACAGGAAAGGAAATGTGTCTCTTTAAAGAAGGATTTTTGTGGTTTAGTGTTTTGTGTTGAGTCCTAGATTAAGAATCAAACTGGGGGACTTAGATTGAGTGGGTAAAATGAAGTTTTATGATTAGAATAGTCTTTGCTGAGAGTAACTCATTCATAAGTAGAAGACTGATTGTAATAGAGGATGACAGAAGAATGTAATCTGAGCAGACTCAGGAAGTTTATTGATAGGTGCCCAGTAAGCCATGGCACGTTTTGCACCAAGAAGTTAAAATGTTTCACATAGTGTTTAATTAACACCACCTGCTCTTAACTGAATAAGATATGCCAAAGGAAGAAAGGTAGAGGGAAAAATGTGACAAAGAGGGAACTCAAAGCCCCAGAGTGTTGTGGGTACATTTCAGTTGTCCACTAATGTCCCAGTCAATGCCTACTTGCTTACATGTTAGTTTTCAAGCATAGAAATTTCATTAAATTTTCTATGACCAACACAGTATTTTTATGCCTGCTCAAAAACTTTCTTGACAGTGATATTTATTTAATATATTGAAAAATTATTTTAATTTCAGAAAATCTGTGTTTTCCCTATTAAACTGTAATTGCTTAAGATAGCAAAACAATGAACATTTATCATTTATTTCATGCATTTCTAAACATCTCTCAGACCACTCTGTGAAAATGTACTAATATTTCCTTTATAATGCATTTTGTGGTACATTTCGAGTTGCAGTGAGGTCTGAGTTCCTAGAATATATCTCTAGATTTTAGGGTATACTAAAAAAAAAAGATGATATAATGTTTCAAAAATTACCTGGTTTTAAAAGTCCATAAATACCAACCACATATTAATTCTATAATAAATATGAACATAAAATAGCATTTTTTTTGCTGTATAGTTTACATCTTAAAGGCAGATATGAGACATTATAATATTAATTATGTGCTCTTACTCATTATAATTCTACTGATTTCTATTGAGTCATTTAATTGAAGATGTTTNCCTAAAGTGAAACAATAACTATTTTAAATGTCCTATCCACATGACATTGAGAATAATGATGGAAAACTTTCTTAGTTTCTTTTAGTTCAACTATTTAGCTCAGACTACACTCTAAAACATACACGGACATGACTGAACAACTGAACTGAACTGAACAGAACGCTCTAAAACATATACTTATACCTACTAAGAATCATTTATCATGCTTTGTCTGATGGAAAAAAAAAAAGTGAAAATGTTAGTTGATCAGTCATGTCTGATTGTTTGTGACTCTGTAAACTGTAGCCTGCCAGGCTCTCTGTCCGTGGAATTCTCTAGGCAAGAATACTGGAGTGGGTTGCCATTTCCTTCTCTAGATCTTCCCTACTCTGGGATCAACTGTTTGAGCCACCAGGGAAGCCCCAGTTTCTACCTCAAAATAATTTATTTTTTAAATTTTTTCCCATTATAGTTTACTAAAAGATACTGAATACAATTCCTTGTGGTATGTAGTAAGACTTTGTTGTTTATCTACTTTATATATAGTAGTTTGTATCTGTTAATCCCAAACTCCTAATTTATCCCTCCCTCTATCTCTTTCCTTTTCTCCTTTGTTTTTCACTTCTCTTCTTTTCACAAATATTTGTAAGGCCTCCCCAGACCCATTTTGCTTTTTTGCATTTCTTTTCTATGGGAAGGGTCTTGATCCCTGTCTCCTGTACAATGTCATGAACCTCCGTCCATAGTTCATCAGGCACTGTATCTATCAGATCTAGGCCCTTAAATCTATTTCTCACTTCCACTGTATAATCATAAGGGATTTGATTTAGTTCATACCTGAATGGTCTAGTGGTTTTCCCTACTTTCTTCTTTTTAAGTCTGAATTTTGCAATAAGGAGTTCATGATCTGAGCCACAGTCAGCTCCTGGTCTTGTTTTTGTTGACTGTATAGAGCTTCTCCATCTTTGGCTGCAAAGAATAAATATAATCAATCTGATTTCAGTGTTGACCATCTGGTGATGTCCATGTGTAGAGTCTTCTCTTGTGTTGTTGGAAGAGGGTGTTTGCTATGACCAGTGTATTCTCTTGGCGAAACTCTCTTAGACTTTGCCCTGCTTCATTCCATATTCCAAGGCCAAATTTTCCTGTTACTCCAGGTGTTTCTTTTTTTTAGGTTTTATTTTTACTTTATTTTACTTAACAATACTGTATTGGTTTTGCCATGCATTGACATGAATCCGCCACGGTATACATGAGTTCCCAGTCCTGAGCCCCCCTCCCACCTCCCACCTCATGTCATCTCTCTGGATCATCCCCGTGCACCAGCCCCAAGTGTTCTGTATCCTGCATCGAACATAGACTGGCGATTCGTTTCTTACATGATAGTATACATGTTTCAGTGTCATTCTCCCAAATCATCCCACCCTCTCCCTCTCCCTCAGAGTCCAAAAGCCCGTTCTATACATCTGTGTCTCTTTTGCTGTTTCACATACAGGGTTATCATTACCATCTGTCTAAATTCCATATATATGTATTAGTATACTGTGTTGGTGTTTTTCTTTCTGGCTTACTTCACTCTGTATAATCGGCTCCAGTTTCATCCATCTCATTAGAACTGATTCAAATGTATTCTTTTTAGTGGCTGAGTAATACTCCATTGTGTGTAGGTACCACAGCTTTCTTATCCATTCGTCTGCTGATGGACAACTAGGTTGTTTCCATATCCTGGCTATTATAAACAGTGCTGCAATGAACATTGGGGTACATGCGTCCCTTTCAATTCTGGTTTCCTCAGTGTGTATGCCCAGCAGTGGGATTGCTGGGTCATAAGGCAGTTCTATTTGCAATTTTTTAAGGAATCTACACACTGTTCTCCATAGCAGCTGTACTAGTTTGCATTCCCACCAACAGTGTAGGAGGGTTCCCTTTTCTCCACACCCTCTCCAGCATTTATTGCTTGTAGACTTTTGGATCGCAGCCATTCTGACTGGTGTGAAATGGTACCTCATTGTGGTTTTGATTTGCATTTCTCTGATAATGAGTGATGTTGAGCATCTTTCCATGTGTTTGTTGGGCATCTGTATGTCTTCTTTGGAGAAATGTCTGTTTAGTTCTTTGGCCCATTTTTTATTGGATCGTTTATTTTTCTGGAATTGAGCTGCAGAAGTTGCTTGTATATTTTTGAGATTAGTTGTTTGTCAGTTGCTTCATTTGCTATTATTTTCTCCCATTCCGAAGGCTGTCTTTTCACCCTGCTTATAGTTTCCTTTGTTGTGCAGAAGCTTTTAATTTTAATTAGATCCCACTTGTTTATTTTTGCTTTTATTTCCAGTATTCTGGGAGGTGGATCATAGAGGATCCTGCTGTGATTTATGTCAGAGAGTGTTTTGCCTATGTTCTCCTCTAGGAGTTTTATAGTTTCTGGTCTTATGTTTAGATCTTTAATCCATTTTGAGTTTATTTTTGTGTGTGGTGTTAGAAAGTGTTCTAGTTTCATTCTTTTACAAGTGGTTGACCGGTTTTCCCAGCACCACTTGTTAAAGAGATTGTCTTTACTCCATCATATATTCTTGCCTCCTTTGTCGAAGATAAGGTGTCCATAGGTGTGTGGATTTATCTCTGAGCTTTCTATGTTGTTCCATTGATCTATATTTCTGTCTTTATGCCAGTACCATACTGTCTTGATGACTGTGGCTTTGTAGTAGAGCCTGAAGTCAGGCAAGTTGATTCCTCCAGTTCCATTCTT
>SJYQ01000819.1:138675-158152 GCA_006410935.1 Redunca redunca
TTTTACTTTTTTGTATTTCTTTTTCTTGGGGATGGTCTTGATTCCTGTCTCCTGTTCAATGTCATGAACCTCCATCCATAGTTCATCAGACACTTTGTCTGTCAGATCTAGTCCCTTAAATCTATTTCTCACTTCCACTGTATAATCATAAGGGATTTGATTTAGGTCATACCTGAATGGTCTAGTGGTTTTCTCCACTTTCTTCAATTTCAGTCTGAATTTGGCAATAAGGAGTTCATGATCTGAGCCACAGTCAGCTCCTGGTCTTGTTTTTGTTGACTGTATAGAGCTTCTCCATCTTTGGCTGCAAAGAATATAATCAATCTGATTTCGATGTCAACATTCAGAAAACTAAGATCGTGGCATCTGGCCCCATCACTTCATGGGAAATGGATGGGGAAAGAGTGGAAACAGTGTCAGACTTTATTTTTCTGGGCTCCAAAATCACTGCAGATGGTGATTGCAGCCATGAAATTAAAAAATTCTTACTCCTTGGAAGGAAAGTTATCACCACCTAGAGAGCATATTAAAAAACAGAGACATTAGTTTGCCAACAAAGTTTCATCTAGTCAAGGCTATGGCTTTTCCAATGTTCATGTATGGATGTGACAGTTGGAGTATAAAGAAAGCTGAGTGCTGAAGAATTGATGCTTTTGGACAGTGATGATGGAGAAGACTCTTGAGAGTCCCTTGGACTGCAAGGAGATCCAATCAGTCCATCCCAAAGGAGATTAGTCCTGGGTATTCATTGGAAGGACTGATGCTCAAGCTGAAACTCAATACTTTGGCCACCTGATGCGAAGAGCTGACTCATTGGAAAAGACACTGATGCTGGGAAAGATTGAGGGCAGGAGAAGGGGACGACAGAGGATGAGATGGTTGGATGGCATCACCAACTCGATGGACATGGGTTTGCGTGGACTCTGGGAGTTGGTGATGGACAGGGAGGCCTGTCTTGCTGCGGTTCATGGGGTTGCAAAGAGTCGGACATGACTAAGCGACTGAACTCAACAGCGGGTTGAACACTAGGGAATACATTGAAAGGTAGCTGTATGAATTGTGCCCTTGTCTCTGGGTGAAAGACTTTTGTGTCAATTTGGTGGCCAGCATCAGGCCTACCCCTTCAGGTTTTAGATGCATCACTTCCTTTACATTGATAGCAGGCAAATTCCTTTAGAAGAACACCTAATAGCTTTCTCTAGTCAAAATTGAATGTCTAACTGATAGAGGCCTTTTGACTCTCTGTCCTGAGAGTCCCATTTTAGGGTGGGTCAACTCAGATTTAAAAACTAATAAGATGAGAAGTTAAAAGTCACAGTCATAGTCAAAGTTACAGTTTTTCCAGTAGTGATGTATGGATGTGGGAGTTGGAACATGAAGGCTGAGTGCCAAAGAATCGATGCTTTCAAATTTTGGTGCTGTAGAAGAATCTTGGGAGTCTCTTTGATTGGAGAGAGATCAAATCAGTCAATCTTAAAGGAAATCAACACTGAATATTCACTGAAAGGACTGATGATGAAGCAGAAGTTCCAATAATTGGCCACCTGATGCAAAGAGCTGATTCATTGGAAAAGACCCTGATATTGGGAAAGATTGAAGGCAGGAGGTGAAGGGGATTACAGAGGATGAGATAGTTGGATGGCATCACTGACTCAGTGGACATGAGTTTGAGCAAACTCCGGGAGATAGTAAAAAACAGGGAAGCCTGGCATGCTGCAGTTCATGGGGTCACAAAGACTCAGACATGACTAGTGACTGAACAACAACAATAACAACAAGAGAAGGATTCCTAGAGTTTCACTTGTCAAATATTCAAGACTTCAGCTAACATTGGGCTTCCCAGGTGGCACAGTAACAAAGAATCTGCCTGCCAATGCAGGATATGCAGAATACAAGGGTTCAATCATCCCTGGGTTAGGAGGATCCCTGGAAGGAGGCAATGACAACCCGCTCCAGAATTCTTGCCTGGAAAATCCCGAGGACAGAAGAGCCTGGCAGGCCATAGTCCATGGGATCGCAAAGAGTTGGATATGACAGCGACTGAGCATGCAGCTAATGTGGTCTGTGCAGTATCTTGGCTTTATATGAAAAAGTGAAAGCTATCCCTCCGGGGAATGGGACTCTCAGTTCACAGAGGTTTTTCTGTTTGTCTGGGCTTAGTTCACTGATGGGTCATCTAGGTGGAAATCAAAAAATGAGCTGCAGTAACTGTTCAGCCTAAAGACCAGTTGTATAGAACTAAAAATGGACATGTTTACCCTGCATAGTGGTCAGAAATCAAGGCCATTTTCATGCCTCTGGCCAAGACTCCCCTTGATAACCTTGTTATATATTTACAAATTGTAGGCTATAATGAATGTACTAGCTGGTAGTCTGTCACATAGAAAATTGTAAGTGATAAATAAAAGACATGGCTCTTTGGGCCTGTGAAACTGTGGAAACAGATTGATAAATCTGTTGATTGAACTATTTCTTGATCACTTACATAGTGCCCGTGAGAAGGGCTCATCCTATGATGAGAACAGTTAGAACTAACTATGGATGCTCTGCCCAGATTGTTATCACTTCTTTGTGTATCCATCATTGTCCTGGACATGACAACATACCCACCATTATAGATTTGGTATAAATATTTCTGATGCAGAGGCTACTCCTGCATAGAAGACTTTTGGCTCTTGGCAAAAGTAAACCCATTTGTTCTTCCATAAGGGAGTCACATGACACGGGGTTGGGGCCCTCACTCACTTCTGCAGTTTGACTATATATCAGAGGAATTTGTGTCACTCCAGAAGCAAGAACTGAACTGAGTTATTCTAATTGGACCAAGGACCTTAAGGTTTACCACCTAGCCAGGAGACCGTACTGAAGTTATTGTCAATCTCTGCCTTCTGATTGAGTCTTAGAGACTCCCATGATTTTGAACAGCATTTTCTTTTCAGGGGAAACAACTGTGGTCAGGACTGTGCATTAATGGGGAAGCCAGGCATAAGTTTGATTTCTTGCCAAAAATACAGTGACTTGTACCTTAGGGGTGGTCTAAGAGAACTTCAAATATTTTATGCAGTTAGAAAAGGTGGTACAAAATTTGTCCTTGACTCTCACTGAAGTGATCAGTAACACTGCCTTGACCCTGAAGGCATTCAAGTCAGCCTCAACTCACTAGCCAAGGTTGTTAAATATATAAAATTGCCTCACTCTTCTTTCCCTACTTTTCTGTTGTGAGATTAAATTATTCTTTGTGAGAAGGCTTTTCCCTGAGGTAGATTTTCTTATAGTATAGATTTGAGAGTTCCAAATCTTTACAGATAGGAAAAGATTGTTTTTGCCCATATTGCTTCCCATATCTTTGTTTCCTTCCCAAATATGTGTCAACCCCAAAGTTTTTCTGTCAGTCTGCAAAACATGGAAAGTATAAGCTCTTTTTCTTGTTTGTACTTTTGTGTCATAAATTAGGTTTTGTGAAAGTGTTCAGTTACCATGGTGATAGCCACTAAATAATGTAAAGGAACAGAATTCTCTCTTTTAAATATAAATTGTGCATTCATAACACATCAAAAATGCACTAGATTCACTGGCTTCTTCAGCATCAGAAATACCTGACAATAATGCCGAATTATCATGGTTTCTTCTTAAAGGGAGCAAGAACTAATGATAAGAAATGTTTTGAGATATACAATAGAATATGTGCAGATTTAAAAAAAGATGTAAATTTAAGGAATGTAAACGAAATAGTGGTGGGAAAGTATACCATGTATACTATCTGAAGGATGTTATTTCAATTCTAATCTTATGTTTCTGGCACAAAAAACATCTAAAGAAAATATTCCTTTTAGTTCTTTCTTTATATAGTCTGCCTTATCAGATTCTATTTCCTATTTGAAAATATAACTGAATATAAATCAAGATGGTTTTAAAAGTATATAAGAATTTAGAATGCTATAACATTTTTGTGAAATGTACTGTATCTGATGTCACCTAAAATAGCATTAGAAGTGACCAGATCTGATAATAGCCTAAATTATTTTTCATCTCTTTTTATGGGGCTGAATTAAGTGACAAACTATTAGAGAACTAGTAACAGTACCCTGGACTGGTCTTTAAAGTTTAGTAAAGATAATTTTTTTAATTGAATAAGAAGAAAATTTTAAGTTTAGTCAAATAAAGCTAGCTGTTCTAAGGGTCATAACTGAAAATTGGTGGTACAATTGAAAAAAAATATTTATTTTATTTTTCTCTGTGCTGGATCTTCATTGCTGCACTCAGGCTTTCTCTAGTCGTGGCCTGCAGGGGCTACTCTTCATCTCAGTGCACGGGCTTCTCCCTGCTGTGGCTTCTCTGGAAGCATGGGTTTCTAGATCCTGGGCTCTAGGCGCGCAGGCTTCCGTTGCTGTGGTTCAGGCTCTTATTTTCCCCTTGACATGTGGAATCTTCTCAGACGAAGGTCTGAACTCATGTCTCCTGCAGTGGCAGGTGACTTCTTATCCCCTGTGCCACCAGGGAAGTCCTGGTGATAAAATTTAAGTTCACAGGATGTGGCAAAACACTACTCAAACTTTCACTGTGGTTAAGCCAGTGTGGGGCCCAGGGTGGGAAAATGTTTCTACTTTTGAAGCTTCCTTGCACGTGGAGGAAGTTCCCACCAGGTTAGCACTCCTGCCCTCTTGGCTTTCCCTTCCTGCTGTTTCATAAAGGGAGGGGAGTGACCTAATCTTATTGCTGAGTTTGGAAGGGCAAACCGAACATACCAAGATTAAACCCCCTTTTGTCTCCCTTCTTTTGGGAAGCCAGCTGACCGCAGAAGGTAGGCACACATTCTAGCCTATTCCTCTGTGAGGACCCACGTCAGATAGTCTGATGAAACTGAGTGCTATGAATAACTAAGACTACTTCTTATAGTTAGTCTTAAGGAGCCCTAAAGCTTTTGGATTTAAGTCATAATCTATAATGTCAGCTTTGTAGTAACAGTAAGGGTAAAGTTTTCATCTTCAGGCTTTTCTCGTTACTGCAGCACAGCTTTGCCTAACACGACGAATATAATATATTTGCTTGAATTACCTTTTTTAAATACCAGTGGTTGAAATAGCTTTACTTAATGGCATTTAACATAATTCATCTGTGCAATTCCACTATTTAGTTTTATTCATTTTCTTTTCATTTCTGATTCATATTTTCAATTCTTTCTTCCCTGTAGGCACTCATTCTAATGTGCTTTTTGTATGCCCTTGAATATTTATGCACCGTTACAAAATATGATTCATTGTGTTATATATATTTTTAAAATTTACATAAGTATTACGTATAAAAAGCTATGTAACTTTCTCCAATTTTTACATTTTCCTCTCAAAATAATGTTGCTATACACATATGGCTAGAGATGTGTTTCTTTGCAGAACATCTGAACTTTTGATAGACTTGTTTCCTGAGAGCAAGGAAATGTCTGATAACAGGTGTGTGGAAAAATGGCAAATGCTGAGTGGTAGCTCTTAAGGGTATATCTCTGTAAGAAATCTTATGGTTTTGCTTATTGTGTGTCCTTCATGTGGTGGACATAAGACAACTACCTTGCAGGTAAGCTGAATGGGTGATTCTAAACACAGTTCTAGATTCAGATTGTTTGTTTTTGTTATTTGGGCAAAGTTTCTTATTTGGTGAATTTAATGGGGAAAGGGGAAGGAAAATAAAAACACTTAGGTGAAAGATAGGAAGTTGATGCAGTGGATAGGTGTTAGAGTATTGGGAAAGAGCAAGAACTAGGCTTGAAAAACACTAGATCCCCTCCTCCCCTACTTAAAGCCACAGATTGACACATGAAGGAAACTGCATAGAATAGGCACAATTCCTACAGTACCAATGCAACGTGGACTCGAACAATGACTGTTTGACCAGAACTAGAGATAAAATCCTAAGACTTTGAGAGAGAATGTTTGTATTTCAAAAATAACTTTCGTTTACTGATTGAATACCTTCTATGTTTTATGCATTTTACATGGATTCTCACATTAATCCTCTACAGATTCTGTCTAAGTGAAGTCTCTCAGTCGTGTCCGACTCTTTGTGACCCCATGGACACCAGGCTCCTCCGCCCATGGGATTTTCTAGGCAAGAGTACTGGAGTGGGTTGCCATTTCCTTCTCCAGGGAACTTCCCAACCCAGGGATCAAACCCAGGTCTCCCACATTGTAGACAGACTATTTACCGTCTGAGCCACCAGGGAAGTCAACAGATTCTTATTCTCATTTTATAGCTGAGTAAGTTGAAGATGTATCATGAGTAAGTCAAATCCAGGATTTAAAATCTGTCTGTATTTTTTTGGGCTCCAAAATCACTGCAGATGGTGACTGCAGCCATGAAATTAAAAGACGCTTGCTCCTTGGAAGAAGAGCTCTGACCAACCTAGACAGTGTATTAAAAAGCAGAGACGTTACTTTGCCAACAAAGGTCTGTGTAGTCAAAGCTATGGTTTTTCCCGTAGTCATATATGGATGTGAAAATTGGACTATAAAGAAAGCTGAGCACCGAAGAGTTGATGGTTTTGAATTGTTGTGTTGGAGAAGACTTGAGAGTCCTTGGACTGCAAGATCAAACCAGTTAATCCTAAAGGAAGTCAGTCCTGAATATTTCCTGATACTGAAGCTGAAACTCCAATACTTTGGCCACCTGATGTGAAGAACTGACTCACTGGAAAAGACCCTGATGCTGGGAAAGACTGAAGGCAGGAGAAGAAGGGGATGCCAGAGGATGAGATGGTTGGATGGCGTCACCAACTCGATGGACATGAATTTGAGCAAGCTTTGGGAGTTGGTGATGGACTGGGAAGGCTGGTGTGCTGCAGTCCATGGGGTTGCAAAGAGCTGGACGCGACTGAGTGACTGAATTGAACTGAACTATAGGACAGGGGAACCTGGTGGGCTGCCATCTATGTGGTCTCACAGAGTCGGAGACAACTGAAGTGACTTAGCAGCAGCAGCAGCATATTGTCTAAAATCCATGTTCTTTCCAGTATGTGATGGTACCTCTCTATTTCAAGGAGAGAAATTTTGGGTATTTCTCTTTGCAGTCAGTATATTAGAGCACTTCTGGTGTGCAGTTCGGGAGCAAACATCATGGCTTAGAGACAAGAAGAGTCTCTTTAAAAAGAGAGGTTAATCAGCGTTGAGAGCAGTAACCTTTCTGTACCTGATGCAGAGTGGGAGTTTGATAACTATTGAATGGATATTTATTAAATAAACCACAACCAGAATCATACCATTATACCATTGTAATTTGGTATGTATTTATATAAACTACTTGCTACTTAACCAAAGGCAGTTCTTTGCATTATATGCCTTTAGTTTTCCCAAACTAACAGTTTGTAGACCATTTGAAGTCCCAAGGCAAGCAAACAAATAGGCAATCAGAGAATCTCCCTGGGCATTGTTCGGGAACAATGCCTGAACCAGGTGTACTCAGCTGACAATGACAGCCACTTAGCTATGGCTTCAGGTGAGCAACAAAGTAAGCAACTGCCTAAGAAATAGAGCCAAAAATGGCTTATGCATTCCAATAGATGGTCAGGCTTCATAGTTTCTATGTGAGAAGATACTGGAGCATGTCAAAATATCTAACAGCCCCATTATTTCTTTCACTTGTTTCTTGTCTGTTTCTTCTTCCTGTCTTCCTTTCTTAATATTTTTTTTTTCCACTCTTGAAATTTTCTTTTCATTTCAGTAATTAGCAAGTTAATGATAAATTTTACTAAAGCATTTCCCAAACTCTATGGAAGGGATTAAAAAAAAATTGTCATTCTACAAAAGGGGAATAATCATTATGGTACCATTAGGTATGTAAATACAGTATTTAATCAAATTACATGTTGAATACTAATGCAAGCATGTGGATATACTATCTGAGGAAGGAGAGAGAACTTAGGTTAGGATATTCTGGATTTTGCCCTTCTGGTGAAAACAGAATGGCTTTTCTTTATCTAAATCTTTTCCTCCCTTCTGGAAGGCTTTCAGCAGACCATTTTCTTACACCAAAAGAAGCAAAGAACTGTCTGAAAGTGAATTTTTGTCCTGTTCTTTTCAAATGGAATAAGGAGCCTATTGAGATTATCTCACTGCAAAGTTAAGCTTGATGTGATTTAGAATAATGCCTCTTATTAACAGAAGGTTCAGGACCTTATTGTTACCAATGTTTGTATACCTCAGTGCCAAATACTAGGTGTTTAAGTTTCAATTAATTGTGAAATACAGATTAGGTATGAGTAAATAAAGATCCTAGATAATTAAAAAATATGATTTTGGGGGCCATGTTTTGTATCAAAATATAAACATGTGGTATAATTTAAATTTAATCAATAAATTTATATTTATTCATAGTCTTTTCCCACTTAGGTGGAATAGAGAATGATTTGTGTATAATTTATTGGGAAGATGAAAAGGGCAAGATGAAAAGCTTTGTATTGAGTGGAAAACCTAAATATATTGCTTAACCTTTTCCACTTAAAAAAAAAATGCACTGCATTTTGCTCTCTGTGTAAAATGGAAGAGGGTTTGTGGTTAAAAAGTCAGAAAACATATCAAGAACTTTGAAATCAAATGATATTTTGAAAACAGTCACTATGATTTATTTTTCTTTTAACAAACTCAGAATTACTTTTAGAGGAATTCATGATAGTATGGACNTATAACAAAGAAATGATGCTTAAACAAAAATATTATATACTCAATGATATTCAAGAAATATTTGTTCAGTAATTAGAGGAAAATGAGTGCTAGGAATACATCTATCACATAACTACATAAAACTTCCAATTGTTTTAGATGCTTTGATAGTAACATATGAGTATCCTCCTGAAAAGTTGGTATATAGGGATTCTGCCTGATTGATGGAAATTCATGGACTTTTCCTAGAGGAACTAAAAAGCCTCTTGATGAAAGTGAAAGTGGAGAGTGAAAAAGTTGGCTTTCAGCTCAACATTTCAGAACATGAAGATCATGGCATCTGGTCCCATCACTTCATGGGAGATACATGGGCAAACAGTGGAAACAGTGTCAGACTTTATTTTTGGGACTCCAAAATCACTGCGGATAATGATTGCAGCCATGAAATTAAAAGACGCTACTCCTTGGAAGAAAAGTTATGACCAACCTAGACNGAGTATCCTCCTGAAAAGTTGGTATATAGGGATTCTGCCTGATTGATGGAAATTCATGGACTTTTCCTAGAGGAACTAAAAAGCCTCTTGATGAAAGTGAAAGTGGAGAGTGAAAAAGTTGGCTTTCAGCTCAACATTCAGAACATGAAGATCATGGCCATCTGGTCCCATCACTTCATGGGAGATAGATGGGCAAACAGTGGAAACAGTGTCAGACTTTATTTTTGGGACTCCAAAATCACTGTGGATAATGATTGCAGCCATGAAATTAAAAGACGCTACTCCTTGGAAGAAAAGTTATGACCAACCTAGACGGCATATTCAAAAGCAGAGACATTACTTTGCCAACTAAGGTCCGTCTAGTCAAGGCTATGGTTTTTCCAGTGGTCATGTCTGGATGTGAGAGTTGGACTGTGAAGAAAGCTGAGCACTGAGGTATTGATGCTTTTAAACTGTGGTGTTGGAGAAGACTCTTGAGAGTCCCTTGGACTGAAAGGAGATCCAACCAGTCAATCCTAAAGGAAATCAGTCCTGAATATTCATCAGAAAGACTGATACTGAAGCTGAAACTCCAATACTTTGGCCACCTGATGCGAAGAACTGATTCATTTGCAAAGACCCTGATGCTGGGAAAGATAGAAGGCAGGAGCAGAAGGGGACGACAGAGGATGAGTTGGTTGGATGGCATCGCCGACTCAATGGACATGAGTTTCGGTAAGCTCCAGGAGTTGGTGATGGACAGGGAAGCTTGGCATGCTGCAGTCCATGGGGTCACAAAGAGTTGGACATGACTGAGCAACTGAACTGAATGATTACTTATGTGAATTCAAAAATACTGATAATAAGACACGTTTTTTTGTATTCAGCTGAGAAAGAGGAAAGATTGTAGATAAATCACTCTCTGATAAATGTATTTTGATTTTACATCTTAATGTTTCTTTTCTAAGAATTTTTCCATTTTTACTATCAGATAGGCAACAATTAAAAGTGATGGTATTTAATGCCAGTGAATGTAGTGGGAAATTTCATATGTTTTTTTGGTTATATATAATCTTCAAAGAAACTAATTTGGCTGTATGTACTAAGACTCCTAAAGTGTTTATTAATTTTGACCCAGGGACTTCATTTAGGAATCTACGTGAAATGATCAAAATTTTTAATAATGAATTTTTTGCAAAGATGTTCATAACCTTATGTAATAATTAAAAATTTTAAGGAACAAATTTTCAAACATAGGTTTATTCAGTCATATTGACTGTGCTTTCTCTTCCTGTTCTCTTTGTTTCCAACTTAAAGTTCACTCTTTATTATAATCACTGTCTAGGAAATTCTTCATTAGCTTTGCTTCTTTTTTGGGGGGGTGTGGGGGGCTCGACTCCCTGGCAAAATTCCAGCTGTGGAAAAACTCGACTACCAGATTTCTCTATGCCCATATTGTTGTAACTAAGAATTATTGGAGAAAATCACCCATCTTCTAAGTTTTCTTTCATTTAATCTGGGCCTTTGAAACTGACAAAGATTATTTCCTGTTTGCCTTCTCTAATCATTTCAAATCTCTATTGTCTACTTTTTACATGGATACTTTTTTTCTTTTGGCCTTGGCCTGCAGCTGTGGAATTTTAGTTCCTCAGCAGTGAGAGTACAGAGTCCTAACCACTGGACAGCCAGGGAATTCTATTCTCTTTATTTTTCACTCTGTGTACTATATAGAAAAAGTAGATGTTGCACGGTAGCTGCAAATCTATTTGCACTGGCCACCCCTCCTTTTTCTTTCTGAGATAGTATGACGGATCCCATCCCCACTGAAAGATGAAGTTCTCTATGTGGTTCTGGATTGCATTCTTTCTTATCTTCTTCAGGACCTTATTCAAATGATTATTTTGTTTCTCCTCCCTTTAACCTTTGCTGTCATTTTCAGCATTCATACATGCTTTTTGAGTCATCCTTTAAGAGAAAAGTGCTTCCCTGGTAGCTCAGATGGTAAAGAATCTATCTGCAATACAGGAGACTTGGGTTCAATCCCTGGGTTGGGAAGATCCCCTGGAGAAGGAAATGGCAACTTGCTCCTAGGTATTCTTGCCTGGAAAATCCTGTGGACAGAGGAGGAGGAGCCTGGTAGGCTGCAGTCCATGGGACTGCGAAGGGTTGGACAAAACTGAGTGACTAACATTTCCACTTTTAAGAGAGAGAAAAAAAAGCAATCAATCATCCTTTTCCTTGAACTCGCCTCTCTTTCTGTAATACTCTTTGTAACCAAGATTCTTAGAAAAGCTGTCTACATATGCTGACTCCCCTATCTCATCCCTTCTTTCCTCTTATTAGACTTCTGCGAACTCTTACCTAACCTCCTCTCACTGAGATCATTATAGATTCTATGTTGTTAAACCCAGTTGATTAAGTCATCAAAATACTTAATCTCTGTTAACATGTTGGATAATGTCCTGTCTTTGGAATAGTCTCTTTCCTTGGTTTCCTTGATACCACACTACCCTGATTTTGGTCTTACCTTTCTGGCCATTCCTAATAAAATATATTTTTGTCTAAAACTTTGTCTCTTTTTGATATCTGAGTTCCTACTGTATGTCTTTGCTTACTTTACATACTCTTCCTAAAATATTTCACTGATTCTGAGGACATATGAGATATTATCTACTTATTAATGACTTCAAAATCTAATCTTCTACACACATCCTTTCCTAAGGGCCAAACTTCTCTGTTCATCCCACTATCAGCTTTACGTCTTCACTTTGGTATCTCATGGGTAGCCCAGATTTGTTGTCTTCCTGACTGAACTCTTGATTGTCCCCTTCACATTCACTTCTTATTCAGTCTTGCCCAGTTTAGCAAATGAGGCCTTAATTGGTTAGTTTTTCCTGCTGTGAGTTATCCTACACATCATTACCTCCCAGAACGAGTTCCTCACCAAGTCCTGTTTATTCTACTTCCAATATATATTTTGAAATGTCTGTTTCTATCTTTTTCCATTTCTCTGTCTTGATCCTAACCAATAGTTCTGTTGTTTAGTTGCTAGGTCATGTCCCACTTTTGCAACCCCATGGACTGTAGCTCATCAGGCTCTTCTCTCCAAGGGATTTCCCAGACAAGAATACTGGAGTGCATTGCCATTTCCTTCTCCAGGGATCTTCCTAACCCAGGGACTGAACCTAGGTCTCTGGCACTGGAGGTGGTCTCTTGCATTGCAGGCAGATTCTTTATTGACTGAGCCACCAGAGATATTTTGAAATGTCTGTTTCTCTCTTTTTCCATTTCTCTGTCCTAATCCTAACCAATAGCTCTAACTGAATTATTATAATTGCTCTCTTATTGTCTCTCAGCTTCTACTTTTCTCTCCTATAATTTATTTTCTGCCCAGTAGTCGCAGAGGTCTTTTTAAAATGCAAATCTGATCATATCACTTTGGTGTAAATCCATTTATTTAGTTTTGCATTACAGTTAGGATAAAACCCACAATCCTTAACGTGCCCTAACAGACCTTGGGAGCTTTGACCCTGACTACCCTGCAGCCTGATCTCTTGCTGAACTCCCCCAGTCCCTGCCAGCTTCCTACTGTCCCATCACTCGCATCTATCTGTTGTTCTCAAACACTCTGGAATCCTTTCTCAGTTTAAGTATTTCACACATCTTGGTTTGTTTGCTTACTTTCCTGTCTTCTCTTTACTAGGCTGACTTGTACTCATCCATCAGGTCCCATTTTAAATTGTACTTCCCAGAAAACCATTTCCTGATTTTCCAGATTAGTCTGAGCTCCTGACTTATTTCCTCTCACAGGACCTCGTGTGTCTTAAAAAATAGCTGTTGAAGTATTCAGGTTTGTAATTAACACTTTAGGGTTTAGGGTCTGTTTTTCCATCAGGATCCATTCAGAAATGGGTACTAAGAACTTAGCATAGTGCCTGGCCAGCATTAGGTCTTCAGTAAAAAATTTTTAAAATGAAAGGGTGTATAAAATATTATACAGCTGTCAATGATCACATTTTATAATTAATGATGTAAGGAAATGTTTATAATTCTGTTCGTAAAAACAAAGAATAAAAAATGGCATTTAGAATAAGATCTTAGTGTGGAAAATAAAGTTACCCATTTATTTGCCTATTAAAAAGTCAGGAAGAAATCCCCATGGCTCACCTTAGAATTTAACATTTGGGGAAGAATTGTTGGTTGTTAGAATTTTACTATTTTTGGCTGTAGGATTATAGGTGATTTCTATTTTTTTATACTTTTGTATATTTTCTGTAGTTTTCTAATGAAACCTTATTATCATCAAAAAAACTAAAAGTCACTTAAAAAGAATTACTCAGCCATTAAAAAGTATACATTTGAATCAGTTCTAATGAGCTGGATGGAACTGGAGCCTATTATACAGAGTGAAGTTAGCCAGAAGAAAAACACCAATACAGTACACTAACACATATATATGGAATTTAGAAAGATGGTAACAATAACCCTGTATGTGAGACAGCAAAAGAGACACAGATGTATAGAACAGTCTTTTGGACTCTGTGGGAGAGGGAGAGCATGAGATGATTTGGGAGAATGGCATTGAAACATGTATAATATCATATATGAAAAGAATCGCCAGTCCGGGTTCGATGCATGATGCTGGATGCTTGGGGCTGGTGCACTGAGATGACCCAGAGGGATGGTATGGGGAGGGAAGAGTGGGAGGGGTGTTCAGGATGGGGAACACGAGTATACCTGTGGTGTATTCATGTTGATGTATGGCAAAACCAATACGATATTGTAATTAACCTCCAATTAAAATGAAAAAATTTATATTAAAAAAAAGAAAAATCAATTATTGGTGCTGTACTCAAATATCAATGCATACTTATTTCAGACCTTTTATATTATTGCCTTTTACATCCTTAAGCCTTTGCAAATCTCCATTTTAAAATATGTGATGCATCTTACTCCAGTTGAAAACATCTCTGTGCTCAGTGATCAGTGGCATGGAGAGGATACAGCAGCTCAAAGATATGATGCTGGTGAATCATAGGGCACCAGTGTTTGTAACAGTGATCCAACTAGCAGGAGAATTAGTCAGGGTCAATGAACAAAGACAATTTGTTCAAATAGATTCAGTAAACTGCTCACTGGAATATGAACAAAAATCCCTTATCTTTGGGAAATGTATGGCTTATTTATTACTGCAGGTTCTTTGAGGAAATATATAGGTAACAAGCTGTGAAAGTCTTCAGCTGTTTCATCCTTTACAGTACAGTGCTTAAACATTTAGAAAGAAAACCCTAATTTGCAAAGTTACATTGACATTGTAATTTTTGCATATTTAATAAACCTTAGCTACTTTAACTGAAAAGTGGAATTTTTCATGGAATGCTACCCTTTTCATTCCTGCATACATCTTAGATTTAATTTGGCATGGGACACATCAACCTTGGCTCTTAGAGACAAGGTTAGACTCTGTAGTGCATGAAAACGAGCTCTTCTAAACACTTTTTTCTTTCAGTTTGCCACACATTCTGAGCCAGCTTTGGGGAGAACATAAAGAATGAGAATGATCCTTTTTCTTAGCTTGACAGAAAATTATGAGAGTAGATGCAAATATTTTCCTTTTTAGAATAGAGAGGATAGCATTTCTCCATGCCCTATTCCCTTTAGAATGCAAACAAGGGAGGACTTGTCATATTGTAAAGTAAAACAGCAATTCAGAAGGTTTTACATGTTTTGAATAAAGCTGTGATGTCTAATGTATAGTCTTCTGATTTTTTGTTTTAAATAGAAATTCAGAATGGCCTCATTATTATCAAAAAGATATTCTTTGGCTTAATAACTAAAAATTTTTAATGCTGTCTTAAAAAATCAGATGTGTATCAAAGCAACCGTTTTGGTTGAATTTAAGATTTGGAAAGATCAAATTGTCTAAATGATTCATATTGTTACTCTGGTTTTTCCTTAGAAGGAAAAATATCTCCACTATGATGATATATATCCAGTGTACCCATTTATAGGAAACTCAGTAAAATTAGCTTTCTTTGAAAAGTCTGCATTATGATTTGTTTGTGAAGTGTGACTTGAATGAAGCTCAGTTCAGTTCAGTTCAGTCACTCAGTCGTGTCCGACTCTTTGTGACCCCATGAATCGCAGCACACCAGGCCTCCCTGTCCATCACCAGCTCCTGGATTTCACTCAGACTCGCGTCCATCGAGTCAGTGATGCCATCCAACCATCTCATCCTTGGTCGTCCCCTTCTCCTCCTGCCCCCAATCCCTCCCAGTATCAGAGTCTTTTCCAATGAGTCAACTCTTCACATGAGGTGGCCAAAGTACTGGAGTTTCAGCATTAGCATCATTCCTTCCAAAGAAATCCCAGGGCTGATCTCCTTCAGAATGGACTGGTTGGATCTCCTTGCAGTCCAAGGGACCCTCAAGATCCTTCTCCAACACCACAGTTCAAAAGCATCAATTCTTCAGTGCTCAGCCTTCTTCACAGTCCAACTCTCACATCCATACATGACTACTGGAAAAACCATAGCCTTGACTAGACGGACCTTGGTCGTCAGAGTAATGTCTCTGCTTTTGAATATACTATCTATGTTGGTCATAACTTTTCTTCTAAGGAGTAAGCGTCTTTTAATTTCATGGCTGCAATCACCATCTGCAGTGATTTTGGAGCCCCCCAAAATAAAGTCTGACACTGTTTCCACTGTTTCTCCATCTATTTCCCATGGAGTGATAGGACCGGATGTCATGATCTTCATTTTCTGAATGTTGAGCTTTAAGCCAACTTTTTCACTCTCCTCTTTTACTTTCATTAAGACGCTTTTTAGTTCCTCTTCACTTTCTCGCATAAGGGTGTTGTCATCTGCATATCTGAGGTTATTGATATTTCTCCCAGCAATCTTGATTTCAGCTTGTGTTTCTTCCAGTCCAGCATTTCTCATGATGTACTCTGCATATAAGTTAAATAAGCAGGGTGACAATATACAACCTTGACATACTCCTTTTCCTATTTGGAACCAGTCTGTTCCAACTGTTTCAGTCTGTTCCAGTTCTAACTGTTGCTTCCTGACCTACATATAGGTTTCTCAAGAGGCAGGTTAGGTGGTCTGGTATTCCCATCTCTTTCAGAATTTTCCATAGTTTATTGTGATCCACACAGTCAAAGGCTTTGGCATAGTCAATAAAGCAGAAATAGATGTTTTTCTGGAACTCTCTTGCTTTTTCTGTGATGCAGCGGATGTTGGCAATTTGATCTCTGGTTCCTCTGCCTTTTCTAAAACCAGCTTGAACATCAGGAAGTTCACGGTTCATGTATTGCTGAAGCCTGACTTGCAGAATTTTGAGCATTACTTTACTAGCGTGTGAGATGAGTGCAATTGTGCGGTAGTTTGAGCATTCCTTGGCATTGCTTTTCTTTGGGATTGGAATGAAAACTGACCTTTTCCAGTCTGAAAGTTTAATAAAATTGTATAGTGAGGACTCTTCATTGCACATAATATAAGCTGGCTTAAAGGGAAGAAGTCCATAAACTGGATTCTGATAACTGAAAATTCCAGGCATAGGTCAGGCTTCAGGCAAAACTTATCTGAGCTAAAATAAGATCCTCAAGACTTAGTCTCTCATTAACTCTTAGCTATTTTTCCTCCTTATTTTTGCATTAGCTTTATTTCAGGCAGGCCAACTAACTGTACTCTCTTTACCTTTCTCCCCCTTTCAGGGCAAACATTTCTGTTTCCTAAAATAATAATAAAATACACTTGGGACTGAGTTCCTTTGGCCTTGATTGATTAGCTTGGATTCCCTAAATTAAATCACTCTGTTCAACAGGTGTGATGCTTTGATGGGCAAGACCTGAGGCACCTGCAAGTCTGGAGCCAGGGTTAGATTCAACCACTGCTCTATATGGTCTGATAATGGGCAGAAGCAAGACATCCAAAATGCTATTATGTGAATACACATTTGTCGTGGACAGAGAAAAATGATAAATACCTAATACAACTATGAAATATTCTACATATAGAAGTCACAATGTTGTTCATTCCCTCAGTCACGTCCGGCTCTTTGTGACCCCAGGGACTGCAGCATGCTAGGCTTCTGTGTCCTTCACTATATCCCAGAGTTTGGTCAAATTCATGTCCATAGAGTCAGTGATGCCATCCAACTGTCTTATCCTCTTTCAACTCCTTCCCCTCCTGCCCTCAATCTTTCCCAGGATCAAGGTTTTTTACCAATTACTTTGCATCAGGTGGCCAAAAGTACTGGAGCTTCAACTTTAGCATGAGTCCTTCCAATGACTATTCAGGGTTGATTTCCTTTAGGATTGACTGGTTTGATCTCCTTGCAGTCCAAGGGACTCTCAACAGTCTTCTCCAGCACCACAGTTGGAAAGCATCAATTCTTCAGCACTCAGCCTTCTTTGTCCTCTCTCACATCTGTACATGACTACTTGAAAAACTATAGCTTTGACTATACAAACCTTTTTTGGCAAAGTGATGTCTCTGCCTTTTAATACACTGTCTAGGTTTGTCACAGCTTTTCTTCAAAGTAGCAAGTGTCTTTTAATTTCATGGCTGCAGTCACCATCTGCAGTGATTTTGGAGCCAAAGAAAATAAAGTCTGTCACTGTTTCCATTTTTTCCCTTCTATTTGCCATGAAGTGATGGGACTGGATACAATGATCTTAGTTTTTTGGATGTTGAGTTTTAAGCCAGCTTTTTCACTGTCCTCTTTTACTATCATCAAGAGGCTCTTTAGTTCCTATTCAATTTTTGCCATAAGGGTGGTGTCATCATATTTTAGGTTATTGATATTCCTCCTAGTCTTGATTCCAGCTTGTGCTCTGTCCAGCCCAGCATTTCACATGATGTACTCTGCATATAAATTAAATAAGCAGGGTAACATTATACAGCCTTGAAGTACTCCTTTCCCAATTTTGAACCAGTTCCTTGTTCTATGTTTGTTTCTAACTGTTGCTTCTTTTCTTGCAGACAGGTTTTTAGGAGGCAGGTCAGGTGGTCTGGTATTCCCATCTCTTTCAGAATTTTCCACAGTTTATTGTGATCCATGTGGTCAAAGGCTTTAGCATAGTCAATGAAGCAGAAATAGATGTTTTTCTGGAATTCCTTCGCTTTTCCTATGATACAACAGATGTTGGAATTTGATCTCTGGTTCCTCTGCCTTTTCTAAATCCAACTTGTACGTCTGGAACTTCTTGATTCACATATGGTTGAAGCCTTACTTGAAGGATTTTGAGCATTACCTTGGTAGGATGTGAAATGAGTGAAATCATGTGGTACTTTGAACATTCTTTGGCATTGCCCTTCTTTGGGATTGGAATGAAAACTGACCTTTTCTAGTCCTGTGGCCACTGCTGAGTTTTCCAAATTTGCTGGCATATTGAGTGCAGCACTTTAACAGCATCATGTTTTAGGATTTGAAATAGCTCACCTGGAATTCCACCACCTCCACTAGCTTTGTTTGTAGTAATGCTTTGTAAGGCCCACTATATGTCACACTCTAAGATGTCTGGCTCTAGGTGAGTGACCACACCATTGTGGCTGTCCAGGTCATTAAGACCTTTTGGTACAGTTCTTCTGTGTGTTCTTGCCACCTCTTCTTAAACTCTTCTGCTTATGTTAGATCCATAATGTTTCTGTCCTTTATCGTGCCCTTCTTTGCCTGAAATGTTCCTTTGGTATCTCGATTTTTCTTGAAGAGATCTCTAGTCTTTCCCATTCTATTGTTTTCCTCCATTTCTTTGCATTGTTCACTTAAGAAGGCTGTCTTATCTCTTTGCTATTCCTTGGAACTCTGCATTCAGATGGGTATATCTTCCCTTTTCTCCTTTGCCTTTCCCTGCTCTTCTTTTCTCAGTTACTTGTAAAGCTTCCTAGGACAACCTTTTTGCCTTGTTGCATTTCTTTGTCTTGAGGATAGTTTTGGTCACTGCCTCCTGTACAGTGTTACAAACCTCTGTCCATAGTTCTTCAGGCACTCTGTCTATCACATCTAATCCTTTGAGTCTGTTTGTTACTTCCACTGTATAATCATAAGGGATTTGGTTTAGGTCATACCTGAGTAGCCTAGTGGTTTTCCCTACTTTCTTCAATTTAAGTCTGAATTTTGCAATAAGGTCTTCATGATCTGAGCCACAGTCAGCTTCTGGTCTTGTTTTTGCTGACTGAATAGAGCTTCTCCTTCTTTGGCTAGAGAATATAATCAATCTGATTTCAGTATTGACCATCTGGTGATGTCCATGTGTAGAGTGGTCTCTTGTGTTGTTGGAAGAGGCTGTTTGCTCTGACCAGTGTGTTCTCTTGGCAAAACTCTGTTAGCCTTTGCCTTGCTTCATTTTGTT
>SJYQ01000819.1:162839-185592 GCA_006410935.1 Redunca redunca
ATGTGTATGTGTGTGTATATATACACACACACACACATATATATATATATATATATATTTGATTATGACTATATATGGATATCCCTTGTCCCTTGGAGCTCAGTAGTACAGAATCTACCTGCCAATGCAGAAGATACAGGTTTACTCCTTGGGACAAGAAGATTCCCTGGAGAAGGAAATAGCAACTCACTTTAGTATTCTTGCCTGGACAGAGAAGCCTGGTGGGCTGAAGTCCATGGGATGACACACACAAAAAAAGAACCAAACACAACTTAGTAACTAAACAACAATAAATGGATATATGAATATATGGATAAAGAGTGTCTGAAAATTATATATTTTAATTTTTCTAAGCTTGAAAATATTTTAAATGAAAAGTTTTTAAATATCCTCAACTCATATTATTTTAAAATATTCTCCAAATCTTTTTCCCTTTCTATGCAGATTCTTAAGCAAAAGTGAAACATAAACCTCCCTTTTCTTTCCTTCAAAATATTTTGCCTCTTTTAGTCTGTTCTGTGATGAAGCATTTCCTGTAGTTTCTCAGATTTTTGTTATTTTTCTTTACAACAGAACATATTTGATGAGTTCCAGTAAAATGAGTGATTGAGGCTAGAAAAAACACCACTTCTGTCACAATAATTTTCATCTATTTATCAACTGAATTACTATTTATGTCTCCAGCCACTTTTTGCTATAAAATTTACTCATTAAGGTTGATCCATGTCATATTGTGACCATTAAAGTTAAGTATACTTGATATCATTCAGCGAAGATAATGACTTTAGAGTCCTAATAGCTTTTCTTGTCAGTTATGACCAAAGTGACAGGACTAAATATGCATCTTGAATACTGCACTTTTCTTCCTGATACACTGCTCTACACTTAATAAATATTTACTTGTAACTAACAATTACAGGACTTAACCAACAGTTTCATTTCTTCAAAATGTCAATAGCTACTCAGTTTTGTACACAAAATTGTGTAACACTTTCCATTGCATTTATAGATGCTTTTTACAGATACAAGTAAGTGAATTTAATGGTGTGTTGGAGTTGGCTCATAGTGGCTCTCAAGACCTGACTGGGTATAACTCTTCCCAACTATCAGCAGACATCTCATACTGACAGCTTAAAATCACCACGGTGAGCATATTGACAATGTAGGAAGTGGTAAATGGTATCAACCAGCCCCTACCCCAGAACCCCCTGCCCAGGGAAAGTGAAAGTGTTAGTTGCTCAGTTATGTCGGACTCTTTGGAACCCCACGGACTATAGCCCACCAGGCTCGTCCATCCACGGAATTCTCCAGGCAAGAATACTTGTGGGAGGTCATTTCCTTCTCCAGGGGATTTTCCTGACCTAGGAATTGAACACAGATCTCCTGAATTACAGCAGATTGTTTACTATCTGAACCACCAGGGAAGACAAGGGAGCCCTTTGCTATATAATTATTAGCACATAATTATTCTAAAATCTTGTAGGAATATGGAACATTCCATATTCATAAACTTTAAATGGAAATCTAGAAGTTGCCTCTTTATTTCAGCTTCAATTACAGTTTTTGCTGCTTTTCTTAGGAAGTGAAAGTTGCTCAGTCATGTTCGACTCTTTGTGACCCGAGGGACTATACAGTCCTTGTAATTCTCCAGGCCAGAAGACTGGAATGGGTAGCCTTTCCCATCTCCAGGGGACCTTCCCAACCCAATGATCAAACCCAGGTCTCCCACATTGCAGGCCAATTCTTTCCCAGCTGAGACACAAGGGAAGCCATTTCTTAGCAAAGTAGGCTCTAAAAGCAAGATTTCTACACTTGCTGTTTCCTTTGCATGGAATAGTATTTGTCCAGATAACTGCTAATGTGTTCCTTTACTCCCTTCAGTTCTGCTAAAAAAGCATCACTGAAGCTTCTCTTGTACCCAATGTGAAGTAATTTCCCAGTGTACAAGCTTTCAGTAATCCCTTCTCCAAACAAGATAAGCTTTATTTTAGTCAACAGCAGATAACACAATATGAGGTACTCCTTATTGACTTTCCATTCATTAATACTTATTTATCATCAACCTAGATAGCATATAAAAATGCAGAGACATTACTTTGCCAACAAAGTTCCATAGTCAAAGCTATTTTTTTTTTCCCAACAGTCATGTATGGATGTTAGAGTTGGACTGTAAAGAAAGCTGAGCACCAAAGTGTTGATGCTTTTGAACTGCAGTGTTGGAGAAGACTCTTGGGAGTCCCTTGGATTGCAAAATCAAACCAGTCAATCCTAAAGGAAATCAATCCTGAACATTCATTGGAAGAACTAATGCTGAAGCAGAAACTCCAATACTTTGGCCACCTGATGCGAAGAACTGACTCATTGGAAAAGACTCTGAGGCTGGGGAAAATTGGAGGTAGAAGGAGAAGGGGACGACAGAGGATGAGACGGTTGGATGGCATCACTGACTCAATGGATATGAGTTAGAGCAAGCTCTGTGAATTGGTGATGGACAGGGAAGGCTGGCATGTTGCAGTCCATGGGGTCGCAAAGAGTCAGACACGTCTGAGCGAATGAACTGAACAAAACAATGCAATCTCCATGACAACAGATTTACTAGCAATTTTTCTTAAATTTCTGTCTCTGAGGTATAAAAAATGAGTCACATAAGTGACACTAAAAATATATGTTGAATGAATAACAATAATGAGAATAAAACTGTGAGTAGTGTTTTAAAAATACAAGTTATGTTTATAAAAATAATTCAGAAGTATGTATATTACTAAAAATGTGTACTTTAATAACATATACAATTTCTGTTTTTTATTTATTTCACAATATCATATATGTTTTCTTTAGATAATCCTTTATTATGATTTTTATCCATATTACTAGATATAGGNCCAAATTTCGGAGAAGGTAATGGCACCCCAATCCAGTACTCTTGCTTGGAAAATCCCATGGACAGAGGAGCCTGGTAGGCTGCAGTCGATGGGGTTGCACAGAGTCGGACACAACTGAGGCGACTTTGCAGCAGTAGCAGCAGCAGTCCCAAATTTATAGGTGATAACATCAAACACTCTTGGCAAATGAATCTGTTTTCCCTGGGGACAAGATGTATAATTGACTTTCATCTTCCCAGATAATAACATCATAACTGTTAGATAATAAGTGAGAGTTACTATGAATAAATGAGTGAATGAATAAATTAATGAATGAATGAAGAAATTTTTAGGATACTTGTATTAAAATTTCTCAGAAAGTAACTTAAAAGTTACAATGGTGGAAAACAAACGAAGGACTCTTTCTTCAAAGATATATAGGAAACAACCTGTTTTTTTTTTAATTAAAGAAATATAAAGACAATTTTTAGAGCAGGTTTAGATTCACTGCAAAACTGCAGCAAAGGCACATATTTTCCATAAACCTCTTGACCCCATGCATGCATACCCCTCTACCTTATGAAAGATTACCACTAGCACAATATATCATTACAATTGACAAATCTACAGCTGACATCGTAATCACCACAGTCCATAGTTCACACTACTGTTCGCTCATGGTAATGTGCATTTTTTTGGCTTTGGACAAATTTATAATGACATGTGGGGCTTGCCTGGTGGCTCAGTGGTAAAGAATCTGCCTGCCAAGCAGAAAATGTGGGTGTGATCCCTGGGTTGGAGAAGAATCTCTGGAGAAGGAAACGGCAACCCACTCTAATATCCTTGCTTGGAGAATTCCAGGGACAGAGATACCTAGCAGGCTACAGTCCATGGGGTCATAAGAGTCAGACACAACTTGGTAGCTGAGCACACACACAGCATTTTCATTGCCCTAAAAATCATCTCTGTTCTGTCTATACATCCCACCATGCTCTCCTTCCATCTTATAGCAATCACTGGGACAGATTATTCTGATCATACAAGGAAGACAACCAAGGACAAGCTATTAAATTTACCTAGAAAAGTACTTACAATGATTCCAAATTCTCTGCCAAAGAGAATAAAAAAAAATTTCTAGGTTAGTTCTATAAATGTCACCCAAACATCATTTCTGAGTATTTTGGGGACTGAATTCCTAATGTTTAAATAACGTGTGTATTTTAACAGGAAATTTTGTATTCCAAAGAGCCAATCACTGTGTAATACTGGATATTCTTCTACATGTGAAATTAAACTTAGTACAACTTTTTTATATAAAAATAAAATCACATCACATCAAAAAACAATATGTAGGAATAAAGCTAAACAAGAAGGTGAACAGTTCTTAACACTGAGAACTATATAACACATTGAAAAAGGAAACTGAAGATGAGCAAAGAAATGTTTTGATTTACAATAAACAGGTACTAGTTTAAAAAAAAAAAAGAAATGGAAAAAATATCTGATGCTTATATTTGAAAAATTAATATTGTTAAAACATCCATACTACCAAAAGCTATCTAACGATTTAATGTGATCCCAGTAAAATTAACCATGACATTTTCACAGAACTCAAACAACAATGGCTCAGAGGTTAAAGTGTCTGCCTGCAGTGCGGGAGGCCTGGGTTCGATCCCTGGGTCAGGAAGATCCCCTGAAGAAGGAAATGTCAACCCACTCCAGTATTCTTGCCTGGAGAACCCCATGGACAGAGGAGCCTGGTGGGCTACAGTCCACGGGGTCGCAAAGAGTCGGACAGGACTGAGCGACTTCACACACATAAACAACAATCCTAAAAGACCCAGAATTTCCCAACCAATGTTGAGGAAAAAGAGCAAAGCTGGAGGCATCTCCAGCACAGATTTCAGACAACAGCACAGGTCAGTTCAGTTCAGTCACTCAGTCGTGTCCGACTCTTTCCGACCCCATGAATCGCAGCACACCAGGCCTCCCTGTCCATCACCAACTCCCGGAGTTCACTCAGACTCATGTCCATTGAGTCCGTGATGCCATCCAGCCATCTCATCCTTGATCATCCCCTTCTCCTCCTGCCCCCAATCCCTTCCAGCATCAGAGTCTTTTCCAATGAGTCAACTCTTCACATGAGGTGGACAAAGTACTGGAGTTTCAGCTTTAGCATCATTCCTTCCAAAGAAATCCCAGGGCTAATCTCCTTCAGAATGGACTGCTTGGATCTCCTTGCAGTCCAAGGGACTCTCAAGAGTCTTCTCCAACACCACAGTTCAAAAGCATCAATTCTTCAGCGCTCATCCTTCTTCACAGTCCAACTCTCACATCCATACATGACCACAGGGAAAACCATAGCCTTGACTAGATGGACCTTAGTCGACAAAGTAATGTCTCTGCTTTTGAATATACTATCTAGGTTGGCCATAACTTTTCTTCCCAGGAGTAAGCGTCTTTTAATTTCATGGCTGCAGTCACCATCTGCAGTGATTTTGGAGCCAAAAAAATAAAGTCTGACACTGTTTCTATTGTTTTCCTGAAAGATGATGCTGTGAAAGTGCTGCACTCAGTATGCCAGCAAATTTGGAAAACTCAGCAGTAGGCCACAGGACTGGAAAAGGTCAGTTTTCATTCCAATTCCAAAGAAAGACAACAGCACAAAACTATAATAATGATATATCATGGTACTGGCACAAAAATAGAGGTCAGTGAACAGAACACAGATCCCAGAAATATATCCACATGCCTACTGTCAATTAGTCATCAACAAAGCAGACAAGAATAACAATGGAGAAAAGACAGTCTCTTTGGCAAGCAGTGTTGGGAAAGCTGGACAGCCTCACATAAATCCCACATACTGTATACAAAAATAAACTCAAAGTGATTTAAAGACTTAAATTCAGGCATGCATGCTAAGTCACTTCTGTTACATCTGACTCTTTGAACCCTATGGACTGTAGCTCACCAGGCTCCTCTGTCCAAAGGATTCCCCAGGCAAGAATACTGGAGTGGCCTCCTCCAGGGGGTTCTTCTTGACCCAGGGATCAAACCGACAACTCTTTATGTCTCCTGCATTGGCAGAGAGGTTCTTTACCACTGGAGTCACCTGGAAATACAAGAAATGAAATCATATAATACCTAGAGCACAGGCAAAACATTCTCTGACATAAATTGTAGCAATGCTTTCTTAGATAAGGCACAAGAAATCAAAGTACATGTAAACAAATGGGGCCTAATCAAACTTAAAAGCTTTTGCATAGCAAACAAAACCACGAACTAAACAAACAAACAAATCTAATGGACTTCCCTGGAAGTCTAGTGGTTAAGACTTTTCCTTCTCATGCAGGGAGTGTGGGCTTGATAGCTGGTTAAGCAGCTAAGATCCCACATGCCTCACAGCCAAAATAATAATAATAAAACAGAAACAACTTTGGCACAAATTCAATGAATAAAGACTTTAAAAAAAACATGATGGACTGGGAGAAGACATTAGTAAATAATATGACCAACAAGGTCTCAATTTCTAAAACACACAAATAGTCCATAGAACTCAGGACCAAAAAGTAAATAAAAAAATAAACAGTCCAATAAAAAATTAGGCAGACCTAAGTAGGTATTTCTCCAAAGATGACATGCAAGTGGCCAAGAGGCACATGAAAAGATGCTCAACAACCCTAATTATTAGAGAAAGGCAAGTCTAAACTACAAAGAGATACCACTTCACACTGGTCAGAATGGCCATCATCAAAAAGGCTATAAATTATAAATGCTGGCGAGGGTGTAGAGAAAAGGGAACCCTCCTACACTGTTGGTGGGAATGTAAATTGATACAGACACTGTAGAAAACATTATGGAAATTCCTTAAAAATCTAAAAATAGATTTACCATATGAGCCAGCAATTCATCCTTGGGAATATATTCTGAAAAAATGAAAGCTCTAATTTGAAAGGATACATGCAACCCAAGCTCTAATTTGAAAGGGCTTCCCTGTGGCTCAGCTGGTAAAGAATCCACCTGCAATGAGGGAGACCTGGGTTTGATCCCTGGGTTGGGAAGATCCCCTGGAAAAAGGAATGGCTACCCACTCCAGTATTCTGGCCTGAGAAATTCCATGGACTGCACAGTCCATGGGGTTGCAAAGAGTTGGATACACTAAGTGACTTTCACTTCGCTTCATGCACCTGTGTTCACAGCAGCACTCTTTATAATAGCCAACACATAAAAGCAACCTAAGTGTCCATCAACAGATAATGGAGAAATAAGAAATGGTATATATATACAATAGAATATTACTTTACCATTAAAAATAATGAAATACTGCCATTTGCAGCAACATGGATGGACCTAGAGAATATCATACTACGAGAAGTAGCTCAGACAGAGCAAGATCATTATATGATATCACTTATAGGTGGAATCTAAAAAATAATGCAAATGCACTTATTTACAAAATATAAACAGGCTAACAGAAATGGAAAACAAACTTTTGGATATGAAAGGGGAAAGCTGGTGTGAGAGATTTTAAAAGTATTAATTTTTCAAATCCAGATACAAACTACTACATATAAAATAGATAAAACAACAAGGATTTACTGTATAACACAGGGAACTATATTCAATATATTTTAATAACTAAGAAAAGTAAAGAATCTGAAATAAAACATATGTATAACTGAAGCACTTTGCTGTATACCTGAAACTAACAAAATATAAAAATAGAAATTTGTCACTTTGAGCCTCAGTTTCTTCATCTAGAAAGGTATTTTTGGACAATCCTCTTTTTAAAGACTTTTTTGAGAAATAAATTGCCATAAAATTCAATTGCATGAGAAGTATACCCTTTGGTCTCTTACTAAGCACTCATTCAATTTGGGTTCCAATTCTACCTTCACATTGATTACCCTCAGGATTCAAATTTCCAATTGACTTTAGTTTAGCTTTAGTTTAAAAAATGTATTATTACAAAGAGCAACATAGTTCCATGTTACTTGTTTATGAGCCTTAAGCCAACTGCAGGAGACACACAGAGAAAGCCACAGGAGATATCTCTTTTTATTTAAAATTTAGACTAAAATAAATGGAAAGATTTTAGAGGAATTATTTAAGACACAAATATCTGTATGGTTTTTGTTGGAGAAGGCATTACTAATTTGCTATGGGAACAGCTGCACTTTATTAGACATGATCTTTTTCCCTGTGCAGATTTCCTCTTGCTTAGCAAAGGTACACAAAGAGAATGCCAGTTTAGTGCTCTGGAAAAGGCTGTCAGTTCCTCCTGAGCTCAGCTCATGCATCTTAATGCAGCATCAGGTTTCTTGTAGACGACCACATTTCAGGCCCTTTGACAAAACCCATGTAAAAAAAAGATATGATGCTCAAGTAGAGGAGGTGGCTTGAATAATTTAACAGCTACATATAGACCTATGAAATATTAAAGGAACAATAGCGTTCAATGGGAATTTTATAGATTCTAGCTTGACATCAATCTCTCCCTTACATAACTGGCTATTTGGCTACTGCGATAATTAATATGTTATGATAGAGATGTTATGGTAATTACAGTGGAGTTAATAAGTATTTTAATTAAAGCTAAACCAGCTTACTGACACTCAGATATCTTAAAAAGTTTTATGCAAGGAGAGGACCCAGAGGGATGGCATGGGGTGGGAGGTGGGAGGGGATTCATGTTTGGGAACGCTTGTACACTCATGGTGAATTCATGTCAATGTTTGGCAAAACCAATACAGTAATGTAAAGTAAACTAAAGTTAAAATAAAAATTTTAAAAGTAAAAAAAAAAAAAAAACTCAAATAATTTACGCTTTCTTAAGAATATTGAGCTGATATTTAAAAAACAAAACAACAAAAAGAGGAATACTCTATCCCGGCTATTTTAAAATAAATCTGTTCTGAACAAGAACTGTTCAGCTAGCGCTTGTATTTCTTTTATAAATATGATGGACTTTAAAAATCCCTTTGTAAAGCGAAAGGCAAGAAAGCAGGCACAGGATCTCTGATGTTATTTTGTCACAATGTGAAGAATCAATGGTTATCAGTTCGTATGGCACCTCCACACACTCTACCCCACTTTATTATCAGGAACATCTCCATCAGAGACTGGATATCTATATGCAGATATCCATATATGGCAGATGGTCTATGGAGGGGCTTGTATTTTTCCTAATTGTGAATCTTTAGCTTAGATATCATGCCTGGAAAATCCCAGGGATGGCGGAGCCTGTTGGGCTGCCATCTATGGGGATGCACAGAGTTGGACACGACTGAAGCGACTTAGCAGCAGCAGCAGCAGCTTAGATTTCTATAACATTCCTTAAAAGTTACTTATTGTTTTTAAAATATATTTACCTTTAATTTTCTTCACCTCTTTTGGCATAATGCGCTTACTTACAAAAACCTGTAATTAGACCAAAGTGTATTGTACCCTCTTTAAGTGAAGTAAATGTTTGAGATATCTTATTAAAAGAAAGGGACCTAATTAAACTTAAAAGCTTTTGCACAATGAAAGAAACTATAAGCAAGGTGAAAAGACAGCCTTCAGAATGGGAAAAAAGAATAGCAAACAAAGCATCTGACAAAGAATCTCAAAAATATATAAGCAGATCCTGCAGCTCAATTCCAAAAAAATAAATGACCCAATCAAAAAATGGGAAAGAACTAAACAGACATTTCTCCAAAGATGACATACAGATGGCTAACAAACACATGATAAGATGCTCATCATCACTCATTATCAGAGAAATGCAAATCAAAACCACAATGAGGTACCATCTCACGCTGGTCAGAATGGCTGCGATCCAAAAGTCTACAAGCAATAAATGCTGGAGAGGGTGTGGAGAAAAGAGACCCCTCCTACACGGTTGGTGGGAATGCAAACTAGTACAGCTATTATGGAGAAGAGTGTGGAGATTCCTTAAAAAACTGGAAATAGAACTGTCATATGACCCAGCAATCCTATTGCTGGGCATACACACCAAGGAAACCAGAATTGAAAGAGACACGTGTACCCCAATGTTCATCGCAGCACTGTTTACAATAGCTAGGACGTGGAAGCAACCTAGATGCCCGTCAGCAGATGAATGGATAAGAAAGCTGTGGTACATATACACAATGGAATATTATCCAGCTATTAAAAAGTATACATTTGAATCAGTTCTAACGAGGAGGATGAAACTGGTGCCTATTATACAGAGTGAAGTAACTCAGAAAGAAAAACATCAATAATACAGTATATTAACACACATATATAGAGAGAAGTTAGAAAGAGGGTAACAATGACCCTATATGTGAGACAGCAAAAGAGACACAGATATAAAGAACAAACTTTTGGGCTCTGTGGGAGAAGGTGAGGGTGGGATGATTTGAGAGAATACCATTGAAACATGTATATTACCATATGTGAAATAGATCACCAGTCCAAGTTTGATGCATGAAACAGGGCACTCAAAGCCAGTGCACTGGGACAACCATGAAGGATGAGATGGGGAGGGAAGTGGGAGGGGGTTTCAGGATCAGGAACACATGTACACCCATGGCTGATTCATGTCAATGGATGGCAAAAACCATTACAATATTGTGAAGTAGTTAGCCTCCAATTAAAATAAATTAACTAGTTTTAAAAAAAGAAAGTATCATGTTATTTTGCTATTGTTTCTAATAAGCCTCAGTGCTGTACTTCTCAATACAGTGCTCTGAGTTTTTGCTTTGAATAGACACCTAAGCATGAAGGAAGTAGAGGCAAAGGGGCTGGTTTCCCAAAGAGATACTTTCATGCAATAGCTCTGATAGTGACCTCATTGTTAGAGAGTTTAACTTAGTTTTAGCAGAGATGTTGTATTCCCACTGAATACTCAGAATATGTTTTAGGTTCTTGCAGTGTTTATGGAAATCTGTAGTGTGACTTGGAGAAGGCAATGACAACCCACTCCAGTACTCTTGCCTGGAAAATCCCATGGATGGAGGAGCCTGGTGGGCTACAGTCCATGGGGTCGCTAAGAGTCAGACACGACTGAGCGACTTCACTTTCACTTTTCACTTTCTTGCATTGGAGAAGGAAATGGCAACCCACTCCAGTGTTCTTGCCTGGAGAATCCCAGGGATGGGGGAGCCTGGGGGGCTGCCATCTATGGGGTCGCATAGAGTTGGACACGACTGAAGAGACTTAGCAGCACCAGCAGTAGTGTGACTAGGACTATATATGAGTCATTCTGTAGAGGCAATGGGTCCACAAAATAATGATTGCTATTCTCTGGATATTAATAGTCTCAGAATAGTCATAAAGTAAACCACTAACTAGTGAAGTAATTCTGCTATCAAAACAGCCCCTTCAAAATGTTTTATCATTTTTATTATTATTTTTTTAATTTTTATTTTAACTTTAGTTTACTTTACATTACTGTATTGGTTTTGCCAAACATTGACATGAATTCACCACGAGTATACATGCGTTCCCAAACATGAATCCCCTCCCACTTCCCACCCCATAACATCTCTCTGGGTCCTCTCCTTGCACCAGTTCCAAGCATCCTGCATCGGCCATCGACTGGCGATTCGTTTCTTACATGATAGTATACGTGTTTCAATGCCATTCTCCCATCTCATCCCACCCTCTCCCTCTCTCTCTCCCCCAGAGTCCAACAGTNAATTTTCCCAAGATCACACAGAGAATGCCAGAGCTGGAGTTTGAACCTATGAGTGCAGCTCTACAGTCTATAATCTTATATCTTGACACTACCTATCTAGGAAGCTACTACTATTCTGCTGCTGCTGCTAAGTTGCTTCAGTCCTGTCCTACTCTGTGCTACCCCATAGATGCCAGCCCACCAGGCTCCCCCGTCCCTGGGATTCTCCGGGCAAGAACACTGGAGTGGGTTGCCATTTCCTTCTCCAGTGCATGAAAGTGGAAAGTGAAAGTGAAGTCGCTTCAGTTGTGTCCGACTCTGTGCGACCCCATGGACTGCAGCCTACCAGGCTCCTCCACCAATGGGATTTTCCAGGCAAGAGTATGGGAGTGGGGTGCCATTGCCTTCTCCAACTACTATTCTAGGAGGAGAATTTTGAAGAAAATTCTTGCATTTAACTATAGTTGTGTTCTTGGAACATTTCCTGAATTATTCATTCTGACTTCCTTAAAATATGAAGAACAGGTATTTATGTTAACACAAGAGATTAAAGTGAATGAAGTGAGGGAAAAAAAAAGAGCCTGGAGGTGGTAATGAAGAGAATTATTATGGCAAGAATATTGCAAGTGGAGACAACTTATCTGGTAGTGAAGGTATAGCGAGAATGAAGAGAAGATATTTCAACTTTCTTGGAAGGTGCTTGTCTGGGAGCTCTGACATGTTTCCACATTTCTTGGCCCAGGTTACCCTTGGTGTGTGGTGCGAGCCTGGGTTTGGCGGAATGCCCTGACTAACTTGAAGGCCTGGAGCTTGGACTTGATTTCTTTCATACTGGAGTCATCTCTAGTGATGCAGGGCATGTAGAACAGTGTGATTTGCACACGCTCTGTACCATTTATTAGTCGGGAAGATGGGCACTTTATAGTGTATCTAGTCAGGTTTGGTAGGAAAAAATCAATGGAACAAAGGGGTGTGTGGAAGAGTTTGCTTTTTATAGGTCTCTAGATTTTATAGATTTTTTTGTATTGGGGCCTAGGAATTAATTGTTCTTTTGGTGGATTGCGTGGAGCGGAGACATTTGTTCAATAACCATATTTCCTCTTGTTTATATTAGAATTCCTCAGTGACCCTTGGTTTTGCATTTACTTTGTAGTCCTTTGTCCTACTGAAGACATGCTTCTTAAAGTTCCTTAGACTACTGTTGCTGAGGGAGGTGAGCGAGATGAGAATCTCAGGACACCTTGTCTGGAACTTGGTTTGGCTGGAAGAAGGTGTCTCATTAAATTGAACATGGTAACATTAGTGAGGAGGAGTTTGTGATATAGGACCATGGGTAGTGTTCCATAATGTGAGGGATATATCTGACATTAGGAAAGATCTACTTTTACTGGTAGAAAAAAAGCAAAACTTTTAAAAGTAGAAAACAAATGAATCCATGCCATAGTCACCTGGGAATGAAGCTGGCAGAGGCAGCAAACTCGGAGTGCACACATACAGACAGCAGCAGTTATCAGAGAGGTCCAAGTAGGAACGGTTTTTGAATGTGTCAGTGACCATGGACGTGGAATTTCTTCCCTGAATGGCAGGGAAGCCCTGGTACCGTTTATTATGACAGAGGCCTGTAAGGGCTTCGAATTCAGCAGGCGGTAGAGAAGCCCTTTATGTTTCCATATCTGAGTTTTGGGTGTTCCCACACCCCACACTTTTTGATGGAATGCTTTATGTCCTTCAAGACCTGGGGTAACTAAAAATTTTAGGTTTTAAAGTTAAGGATTTTAAGTAGGCCAAAAGAGGATGCAGGCTCCTGGCAAGCATGGAAGATATAGGAGTGACTGTTTTTGGCTGGAATATGGAGAAAAAGAGTCTCCAACTAACTTTAAAAAAAAAAAAAATTAATTTAGATTTTTTTAGCACCAAAAATATTTTGTACTGGGGTATAGCCAATTAACAACGTTGTGATAGTTTCAGATGAACCGTGAAGGGACTCAGCCATACATATACATGTATCCATTCTCCCCCCAGAATCCCTCCTATGCAGGCGGCCACATAACATTGAGCAGAGTTCCATGTGCTAAACAATAAGTTTTTGTTGGTTATCCATTTTAAAGATACCGGTGTATATATGGCCTTCCCAACTAACTTTTTTTTTGGTAGGGAAACTATTTGGTGTACTGGAATACTGAGCTCCGCATCTGAGGAGAGCAGCGTTGCTGCGGCTCGACCTCGCTGTAATGTTGACAACGGCAAGCCTACAGGACGGACTCTAGATGGCAGTGTTGTGCCAATTTTTAAACGGCTTCCTAGGCTTTCTAGGGCTTCCCTGGTGGCTCAGAGTTTAAAGCGTCTGCCTGCAATGTGGGTTTGATCCCTGGGTCGGGAAGATCCCCCAGAGAAGGAAATGGCAACCCGTTCAAGTACTCTTTCCTGGAGAATCCCATGCAGGGAGGAGCCTGGTAGGCTACAGAGCATGGGGTCGCAAAGAGTCAGACACAACTGAGCGACTTCACTTTCTCTCTTTCGGACTTCCCTTATGGCTCAGCTGGTAAAAGAATCCACTTGCAATGAGGGAAATCTGGGTTTGATCCCTGGGTTGGGAAGATCCCCTGGAGAAGGGGAAGGCTAAACACTCCAGTATTCTGGCCTGGAGAATCCCATGGACTGTGTAGTCCATGAGGTTGCAAAGACTCAGACGCGACTGAGTCACTTTCACTTTTCTAGGCACCCAGCTCCTTTTCTAGATGGTTCATAGTAGCATTAACGCTTAAACAGCTCTCAGTCTGTTACTTGATGTATTTCTTATTTTACACATTTTAACTTTAACGGAGTTAACACCAGCATGTGAGCTATTATAGCCTCAGTTTTAAGATTAGTAAACTAAGGCACAAAGAGCTTATGGAATTGGCCCAAGTTGAGTGGCAGAAATGGAATTTGAACTCAGGCCATGTGACTCCAGAGTTGGTACTCTTAATTAACATACTTTTTTTCCAGTTGTCATGTATGGATGTGAGAGTTGGACTATAAAGAAAGCTGAGCACAGAAGACTTGATACTTTTGAACTGTGATGTTGGAGAAGACTCTCGAGAGTCCTTTGGATTGCAAGGAGATCCAAACAGTCCATCCTAAAGGAGATCAGTCCTGGGTGTTCATTGGAAGGACTGATGTTGAAGCTGAAGCTCCAATACTTTGGCCACTTGATGCGAAGAACTGACTCATTGGAAAAGACCCTGATGCTGGGAAAGATTGAGGGCAGGAGGAGAAGGGGACGACAGAGGATGAGATGGTTGGATGGGATCACTGACTCAATGGACATGGGTTTGGGTGGACTCTGGCAGTTGGTGATGAACAGGGAGGCCTAGCGTGCTGTGGTTCATGGGGTTGCAAAGAGTTGGATACGACTGAGCAACTGAACTAAACTGCTTCTTGTAGGATAATTTTTGGGTTCTAATGAACCCAGACACTCTAGGGGGGCATATGCAGGGGCAACTTGATTCAGATCACCTGTACCCACGAAGCTGGGCACTGTGCTTCTGTTTTGTTGGGTCAGCAGCTTTCCACTAGATGTCCATCTTGCCAAGTGCTGTACCCCACCTAGCATCTTTTGCTGATGTCTCCTTCAGACACAAGAAAGGGTGTTTTCTACTCCCAAGTGTACCTCCAAACAGATAAAAAAAATCTCCTGCTGGGCTGTGGACATTATGGATCAGGCACTGACCCAGTAGGCCCTACTGTGCAGTGCTGCTGCTGCTAAGTCACTTCAGTCGTGTCCGACTCTGTGCGACCCCAGAGACGGCAGCCCACCAGGCAATCCCTGTCCCTGGGATTCTCCGGGCAAGAACACTGGAGTGGGTTGCCATTTCCTTCTCCAATGCATGAAAGTGAAAAGTGAAAGTGAAGTTGCTCAGTCGTGCCCGATTCTTAGAGACCCCATGGATTGCAGCCTACCAGGCTCCTCTGTCTGTGGGATTCTCCAGGCAAGTGTGCTTTGGGAATAAAACATAAGGGCAAAAAGACAAATACACCAGCCATTATTTCATTATATTATAATCATATATATTTTCTATTTTTCACTTGTCTGATACTTTATTTGATATCTTCCTCAGCATGCTGTGAGCTTTTTGAGAGAGGGATGACATATTATTCTTCAGTTTCCTGTACTTAGCATAGTACTTGTTTTATAGTAGATATCTAGATATCTTTGTTGAATGGAGGAGTAAAGATAGCACAGATCCAAGTGTACTGTCCATATTGCTAACAGGTGGGACAGAGATTGCTGTTCAAGTTGTGTTCAATTTACCTGAGAAATTTGGAACTAAACCATCACCGCTGCATCAAAGAAAGATCAGTGAGGGTCTTTGCCGTCTGAGGAATGGGTGATATAACTTGGCTGAGTAGAGGCCAAGAATTTTACCTCTAGGGATCTGTAGGCATTAAGAGAGCAGTCAAGAAATGTTTTGACCCTCTCTGTTTGAGAAAATTTATCCTGGACGTGACGGCTGAGACTGTCTTAGAATTGATTATCAAGGGTACCAGTGTTCCAATCTTACTCATTTTGGAAATAAGAAGCAGTAAACCTGAGCTTGTGTTGGAAACAATGCACAGGGTTATTAAGATGATGAAGATTTCCCCATATCCATCTTAGGAGGTTGGGGTAATAATTAGAATGGACAAGGGGTCTTTCCTGGGACTAGACAGAAGCTGAGTTGCCAAAACTCCCAGAGTCTCTTTGATTTGTTGGCTGGAGTTGGGCCAAAAGCCTTGAAATAGACTGTATTAATTAGCATATAGAGTACACTGCTGGAAGAGAGAGACCTGAAAATATGGCCTCTAATGTAACAGTCCAGAAATATGTGGCCAGTCCAGGGTTGGTATGGATTCTGTCCCCGAAGTCACTGACAGCCCTAGTTCCTTTTTTCTCATTACTTTTATTCCTTATATCAGAGCTTATCTATATACATTTTGTTTGGACATCAGAATTATGTGCAGAATATGCTGGGCTGCATCGCTAGTTTCTGATTCAGGTTTGGGGTATCAGAGAATTTGCCTGTCCAACAATTTCCCTGGAGATGCTCAGGCTTCCCAGATGGCACTAGTGTTAAAAAACCCGCCTGCCAATGCAGGAGACTTAAGAGGCTTGGGTTTGATCACTGGGTCAGCAAGAGCCTCTGGAGGAGGACATGGCAACCCACTCCAGTATTCTTGCCTGGAGGATCCCATGGACAGAGGAACCTGATGGGCTATAGACTATAGGGTTGCGAAGAGTTGGACACTACAGAAGTGACTTAGCGCACACACACACACACACACACACGCTGATGCTCCTGGCCTTGGAACCATACTTTGAGAGCCACTGTTCTAAAATATGGTTCCTGCCCACATGGTTGAAGCTGGCTTGCCTGCACCATGCTCATATTCCAACCCTGGGAGAAGAGGCAAAGAAGAAAACACAAGAAGCAGAGCACTCCCACGTCACTTAAGAACAGGTCCTGGAAGTTGCATGTGTCCCTTCTGTTCACATTCATTGGCAAGAAATTTGTAACACAACTATCTGCAAGAGATACTGGGAAATGTATCTTTTAAATGGCAGATCGTGTTCCCAGCTTAAATGTGGGGACTCTATTGCCAAAAGCAGGAAGGGGAGAAATAGTGGTCTTCCTCCAGCCCTGCCTGCATATGGGCTTTCATATGCCCTCTGGTGGTCTGGGATGAGGAGGCAGGCTACTCTGTAGGTTCAGAACAGTACTCCCAGGACTTGAGAAAAATCCTGAGCTCAGCCAAGATCCTGGGGAGTCCTCAGAACCTTAAATTTAGCTTGTGTGCCACAGCAGCAGTGGCTCAAAGCATTGGTTTTCTTTGTTTCCTCTGCTACCCTCCTCCTTTTCTCTCTACATCAGACCTCCCCATCAGGTGGCCCTTCTTCACAGCTCATCTGTCAGCAGTTGGGTTCTTAGCCAACTTACTGATGCTTCTTCCAGTTTTGATAGTGGTTGGCCGCTTGAGTAGGAATAAAATTTTTCTTGTTCTTCTTGTGGGTAGCTGAACTCTTAAATCTATTGCTCCAACCTGAAGTATGACCTTCAAAAACATGAAATTGTTTTAACTGCCAGGTTGCCTAGCACAGAGAGGTAAAGAACTATATTACATCTAATAAAAGGGTTTATGATATGTAACAAAAGTGGTCCCTAATGTGGGTCTCACTGACCTCTGTGTAAAAGTGAATAAATTTTCCTTCATTAAAATTCTCAGCAGTAGAGCTTACCTTTTGTCAACAAAAAGCCAGTAAACTTGAAGGTTTTAATATCTCAGGGTTTTGTTAAAACATGTCTTTCACTTTATTCTCACTTGCTAAGTTTTCATGACCCTAAATTCTATTTCCATTGAAGTTTGTGTAGCATCATTCTCTTTAAAAGATGTTGTCTGAGAAAGATTAACTTAGTCTGTTTCTCTGTTGCTACCTACATCTTTACAAGCTGTAAAAGCCTGGTCTAACATCACCCCAGTTGAACTCTTTCTGTGGTTGAAGCATAATTTGAAGCTGAACAGAGTTTTCCTGTAAAGGACAGTGGCTGAAGTCAACCTCTGAAGTTCTAATACCTATATTCAAATCCTGGCACTTACTGTTCATACTCAAACTTTTTATTTGAATTCTCTGAGTCTCAGATTTCTCTCAGTAAAATGGGGATACAAACATCCACACTACATAGTTGTATTAAAGAAAAATTTTTCTGACACTTGTTAAAATGCTGAGAAATATTTTGTTCAAGATTACTACAACATGATCTTGCCTGTCATAATAGGAGAGAAAGAGTGGATTCAAGTTGGATTTAGAAGAGGCAGAGGAACCAGAGATCAAGTTGCCAACATCTGTTGGGTCATAGAAAAAGCAAGAGAATGCCAGAAAAACACCTACTTCTGCTTCATTGACTACACAAAAGCCTTTGACAGTGTGGATTACAACCAACTGTGGAAAATTCTTCAAGAGATGGGAATACCAGACCACTTACCTGCCTCCTGTGAAACCTGTATGCAGGTCAAGAATCAACAGTGAGAACCAAACATGGAACAACAGACTGGTTCCAAATTGGGAAAGAAGTATGTCAAGGCTATATATTGTTGCCCTGGTTATTTAACTTCTATGCAGAGTACATCATGCCAAATGCCAGGCTGGGTGAATCAAGAGTCAGAATCAAGTTTGCCAGAAGAAATATCAATAACATCAGATATGCAGATGTCACCAATCTAATGGCAGAAAGTGAAGAAGAACTAAAGAGCCTCTTGATGAGGTGAAAGAGGAGATTGAAAATCTGGCTTAAAACTCAGCATTCAAAAAACTAAGGTCATGGCATGTGATCCCATCACTTCATGGCAAATAGAAGGGGAAAATGGGGAAACTGACAGATTTTATTTTCTTGGGCTCCAAAGTCCAATTTCATGACTGCAGCCATGAAATTAAAAGACACTAGCTACTTTGAAGAAAAGCTATGACAAACCTCGACAGCATATTAAAAAGCAGAGACATCACTTTGTGGACAAAGGTTCATCTAGTCAAGGCTATGGTTTTTCCAGGAGTCATGTATGAATGTGAGAGTTGGACAATGAAGGAGGCCGAGCACCGAGGAACTGATGCTTTCACGTTTTGGTACTAGAGAAGACTCTTGAGAGTCCCTTGGATTGCAAGGAGATCAAACCAGTCAATCCGAAAAGAAATCAACCCTGAATAACCATTGGAAGAACTGATGCTGAAGCTGAAGCTCCAATATTTTAGCCACCTGATATGACAAGCTGACTTATTGGAAAAGACCCTGAGGCTGGGAAAGATTAAGGGCAGGAGGAGAAGGGGACAACAGAGGGTAAGATGGTTGGATGGCATCACTGACTCAATGCACAAGAGTTTAAGCAAACTCTGGGAAATAATGAAGACAGGGAAGCTTGGTGTGCTGCAGTCCATGGAGGTCACAGATTCAGACATGACTTAGGGACTGAACAACAATAACATATTCTTTCTATACCAAAAATTTTAGAGCTATTATTATGGAAGCATGTTCAATTCTGTCAATTTTTCCTTCATCTATTGTGGTGATTATATTATTTTAATCTTTCATTCAATTAATGTAGTATACTACATCCAGTCATTTTCTATTTTTAATCATCCTTGAAACTCGGGGTAAATCCCCCTTCACCATGGTGTATTATCTTTTTAATGTATTGTTGAACTCAGTTTGCTGAATATTTTGTTGGGAAATTTTGCATCTATATTCATCAGGTTTATTTACCTGTAGTTTTTCTGTAATACCCTTCTCTAGCTTTGGTATCAGGGTACTGTTGACCTTGTCAAATGAGTTAGGGTATGTTGCCTCCTCTTCATTTTTTGAAAGAGTTTGAGAAGGACTGATAATTCTTTAAATGTTTGGTAGAATTAATCAGTGAAATTATCTGGCCCTGGAATTTTTTTGTTCGGTGGTTTCTGACTCCTTATGCAATATTCTTATTTGTTTTAGAATTGTTACGATTTTATATTTCTTTATGATTAAGTCTTGGCGGGTTGTATGTTTCTAGGAATTTGTTTCTAATAGGTTATTTAATTTATATATGTGTATGCTGTGCTCAGTCACTCAGTCATGTCCGACTCTTTGCGACCCCATGAAGCACACTAGGTTCCTCTGTCCATGGGGATTCTGCAGGCAAGAACACTGTAGTAGGTTGCCATGCCTTCCTTCAGGAATTTACATCTATATCTATATGTCAGTTAGGTTCATCTGGTCTCAGGTTGGTTCAGGTCCACTGTTTATTGAAAGTGGGGTATTATTAAAGTCCTCTAGTATTAATGTGTGATTTCCATTTCTCTCTTCAGATTTGTTAGTTTTTGCTGAATATATGTAGGTGCTCTTATGCTGAATTTATTTATAATAAATTATAAAGTTTATGATTGTTATATAGTTTATATTCTCTTCATAAATTGACCCCTTTTTTCATTATATAATGACTACTTTTTGCTATATTTTTTACTTAAAATCTTTGTTTGACAGAAGTGTAGCTACCCTCACTTTCTTTTGGTTTCATTGTTGTAGAATATCTTTTTTACCCTTCACTTTGGGATAAGAGGTATTCATCCAGCTAAATGAGTCTCTTGTATGTGCCATATAGTTGGCTCATGTTTTTATTTAATCCATTCAACAGCCACTCTATGCCTTTTGATTTGTGAATTTAACCTTTTAAACACTTAAATAATTATTGACAGATAAGGTGGCTCAGATGGTAAAGAATCTGAGTGCAATGCAGGAGACCTGAGTTTGATCTCCTGGATCAGGAAGATCCCCTAGAGAAGGGGATGACTACCTACTCCAGTTTTCTTGCCTGGAGAATTCCATGGACAGAGGAGCCTGGCAGGCTACAGTCCATGGGTTTGCAGAGAGTCAGACATGACTGAGCAACTAACACTCTCTTTCAAAAGAAAATAATATTGCTATCTTATTATTTTCTCACTTTTTCATAGTTCCCTTGTTATTATCCTCTCTGTCTTCCTCTGTGAATTGATGATTTTCTCAAAGTGGTATGTTTTAATTCTCTTTTATTTATCTTTAGTATACATCCTATATGTTTTTACTTTGGAGTTACTATTNTATTTATCTTTATTATACATCCTATATGTTTTTGCTTTGGAGTTACTATTAGGCTTACATAAAATATACATATAATAGCCTATTTTAAGCTGATAACAACTTAACCTAGATTGCATACAAAAATTCACCCCCAAAACTTTTTTACTTTAATGTCACAATTTATAACTTTTTAATTGTAATATTAACAATTATTTTAATTACAGTAACTTTTAATACTTTTTCCCTTTAGTCTTATACTGGTGATAAGAGGTTAATCCATAACAATTTTTACACTATTTGTGTATTGTGAATTTGCCCATGAATTTACTTTACCAGTGTGCTTCATATTTTCGTTTTCATGTTACTAATTAGCATCTTTTGATTTCAGCTCGAAGAACTCTTTTCAGCATTTGTCAGGCAGGTCTAGTGGTGATTAACCCCCTTAGGTTTTTTTAAATTTGTCTGAGAGAGTCTTTATCTCTCCTTCATTACTGAAGGACAGCTTTGCTAGGTAAGTTTTTCTTAGTTGGAGGGTTTTGTTTGTTTGTTTCTCCTTTCAGGACCATCAATATATCTTGTCACTCTCTCTTGACCTTCAAGGTTTCTGCTGAGACATCTGCTTATAGCTTTTTGGGAGCTCCCATGTATGTGAGGATTTTTTTTTCTTATTGGTTTTAAAATTTTGTCTTTAATTTTAGACAATTTTATTATAATCTGTCTTGGAGAGGTTCTCTACACTGAGTTTGTTGACTTATGAACTTCATGAACTTGAATGTCTAAATTACTCTCTGGATTTGGGAGGTTCTCAGCCATTATTTTTTTTTTTAATTTTTATTTTTACTTTATTTTACTTTACAATACTGTATTGCTTTTGCCATACATTGACATGAATCCACTACAGGTGTACATGCATTCCCAAATAATAAGATTTTTGTTCCTTTCTTTCTTTTCCTCTGGGACTTTAATAATTCATATATTATTTCTATTAATGATATCCTATGGTTCACATAGCTTTTTTACCTATTTTAAAAAATTCTTTTAAATTTATTCTCACCTGACCAGATCATTTCGAATGATTTGTCTTCTACTTCACAGACTCTTTCTTCTGCTTAGATAAAATCTTCTGTTGTTACTCTCTACTGTATTTTAAATTTCACTATTCTTCAGCTCTAGTATTTCAGTTTGCTTCTTTTTAAAATGATTTTTAACCTGTCTGTTAAATTTTTTATTTTGTTCATGTATTAGTTTCCTGATTTAGTTAAATTGTTTTCTGTATTTTCTTGTAGCTCCCTGAGCTTCCTTTAAATAATTATTTTGAATTCTTAATCTGGCAAATCATAGGTCTCCATTTATTTGGGGTTGGTTCCCAGAAAATTGTGATGTTCTTTTGATGGTGTCACGTTTCTTTGACTCTTTATGCTCCTTGAAATCTTGTATTGCTATCTTTGTACTTGAAGAAGGAGTCTTCTGCTCCCGTGTTTACTGACTTCTCCAACGTGTCCAACCTCAGATTGCTTTTGCTCTGGTGTGCTGGTGTTTCTCCACTCGACTATTAGACCTCTTCAGAGACTCTCTCATCCAGGAGTAATTGTCAAAGTCAGCATTCTTTGTGGTAAAACATGCTAGAAAACTCCTATTTTGCCATTTTGATG
>SJYQ01000819.1:185696-201653 GCA_006410935.1 Redunca redunca
ATGGATGTGAGAGTTGGACTGTGAAGAAAGCTGAGCGGTAAAGAATTGATGCTTTTGAACTGTGGTGTTGGAGAAGACTCTTGAGAGTCCCTTGGACTGCAAGGAGTTCCAACCAGTCCATCGTAAACGAGATCAGTCCTGGGTGTTCATTGGAAGGACTGATGCTGAAGCTAAAATTCCAGTACTTTGGCCACCTCATGCGAAGAGTTGACTCATTGGAAAAGACCCTGATGCTGGGAGGGATTGGGGGCAGGAGGAGAAGGGAAAGACAGAGCATGAGATGGCTGGATGGTATCACTGACTCGATGGACATGGGTTTGGGGGTGGACTCTGGGAGTTGGTGATGGACAGGGAGGCTTGGCGTGCTGTGATTCATGGGTCGCAGAGAGTTAGACATGACTCAGTGACTGAACTGAACTGAACTGAATATATTCTTTATTTCAGCTATTGTGTTGTTCAATTTTTTTAAATAGATCTTCTAGCTGTTAGTTAAACATTCCTTGTATCTTCCCAGTCTGTGCCTCCATTCTTTTTCTGAAATCTTGGATTGTCTTTTCTGTCATTACTCAGTTATTTTTCCAGTATATTGCCGGACTCTTCTTCACTTAGTTGTTCTTCTGTGCTTTTATCTTGTTCCTCTGTCTGGAATATGTTCCTCTGTCTTCTTTTGTCTAACTTTGTGTTTGCAGTCTTTGTGGCACAGGCTGCAGGATTTTAGTTCCTTTTGCTTTGAGTGTCTGCCACCTGGTGAGTAACGCTGCTCTAAGATGCTTCTGCAGGTTCCTGCCCAGTAGGAGGGACTGGTGCCTGTCCACTAGTGAGTGGAAATGGCTTTTGTCCCTCTGGTGGGCAGAGTCATGCCATGTCTTTCTGAGCCTGGGAGCTTAGGAAGAGTTTAGGTATCCACTCTGTTGATGGGTGGCATCATGTTCTCACCCTCTTGGCTGTTTGACCTGACGTGTCCCAAAACTGGAGCTTTTAGGCTGTTGGGTGGGGCCAGGTCTTGGTATCACAATGGGAGCCTCCAGGAGAGCTCATGTCAATGAGCTCCCCAGTACCTCCCCAGTACCTCTCCACTAGTGTCCTTGTTCCCACAGTGAGCCACAGTCGCTTCCCTGTTTCCCTAGGAGACCCTCCAAGACCAGCAGGTAGGTCTGGCCCAGGATCCAGGGAAGTCACTGCATTTTCCCCTGGGTTCCAGTGCACATAAGACCTGGTATGTGCCCTTCAGGTGTAGAGTTTCTCTTTCCCCTAGTCTTGTGTAGTACCTGCGATCAAGCCCTATGGGTCTTTAAAGCCAAATACTCGGGCTCCTCCTCTTGATGCCAGGCTCTCAGCTGTGGAGCCTGAAGTGGGGCTCAGAACTCTCCTTTCTGTGGGAGAACCTGTGATATATAATTCTTTTCCAATATATGGATCACCCACTTGGTGGGTAAGGGATTTAATTATATTCTGAATGCACTTGTCCTACCTTCTCATTGTGGCTTCTTTGTCTTTGGATGTACAGTATCTTTTTTGGGTAGGTTCCAGTTCTTTTTGTTTGGTTATTCAGCCATTAGTTGTGAATTTGGTGTTTTCCCGAGAGAAGGTGAGCTCAAGTTCTTCTACTTTGCCATCTTGTCTCCAGTCTCCTTCACTTTAAAGTATAATCAGCCTACCTTTAATGTTTCAATACTGAAGAAAATGATAATTTGAATATACCTTATATTAAATTTCCTTTGGGTTTCCTCCCATTTACTATTACTTGGGGTATTTAGCAGTGCTTATCAGGAGATATTTCTTGACAGGAAATCAATAATTTGTTGTAAGGTGTTATCAAAACAGGCTTCCCTGATGGTTCAGTGGTAAATAATCTGCTCACCAGTGCAGGAGATGTGGGTTCAATCCCTGGGTTAGAAAGATCCCCTGGAGGAGGAAATGACAACCCACTCCAGTGTTCTTGCCTGGAAATCCCATGGACAGAGGAGCCTGGCAGGCTATAGTCCACGGGGTCACAAAGACTTAGACATGACCAAACAATAAAGGTCATCAAGAACAGGGAGTGGACATTGGTGTACGAAGGGAATCACAGATTTATCTGGTTACAGAGCTGTTTTGGCAAATTTCATTTGAGATAACATAAAAAGGGGGGATCGAGAGTAGGATATTTGAATATTCAAAATTTGTTTTCTAGATACATGTAAATGTGTCCTATTTAATTGATCTTCATTCCAAGATTTCCCCATGGGCTCTGCCAAGGGCACTGTGGTAAATCACACACAAAAGCTGCATATGCCATGATATTTATGAAGAGAATTTGACATTACTCAGCCATGCTTGTGGTTGAGCATGTCTGCACACTAAACACTGGTTTTCAATGATTAATGGGTAACATACTTGGACAATGCTCTCCTACTTGAGCTAATGAACTAAATAGTTTATTTCATGCTCCATTTCCACAAATAAATGGCTGTAATACATAATGTGATAATTCCTGATCTCCTTGCAGTGTATTTTCTTGTCTATAATGAACACAAAAATTTTTGAAAATCAGATTAATCAGGCATTGCATTGTAATTTTATACATTGAATAGATTATGAAATATTGCTGAAATCAAAATGTTTACAGTGAAAGGAAAAGAGGTGGTAAAACTGAGAAACATCTTGAAAGGACTCAATGAAGAGCTTTAAAAAAGCCTCATAATGGGCTTTTTTTTCCCTTCTATTTTTATCTGAACTATTGTCTTATGTATAACTGTAGTTATTCTACATGTTTGTGTAAACTTATAAATAAACACCATTCTTTCCTTGATCATTCTGGGATGTTTCTACACAGCAGAATTATGATTTAACTTCATATATCTAATGTGCACATTTTCACTTGTGGTTTTGTTTATTTTTCATAGGTTCTTATATAATCTTTGTGTTGAACAAGGACAATCTGTGGGGTGGGGATTGTCATTCCACCTTAATTTAGACTCTTCTTGTCTAGATTGCCCTTTAAATCTAGCTATGGAGTTAATTCTTCCCCTGCTCCTGGTGAAAACTTGGGCACACTAAAATATTTCTCTGGTCTCTTTTAGATAATATTAATACATAAGATTTACCAGTCACTAAATGTCACAATTTAGCAACCAAAAATTTCTGTTCTCCATAGTAGTCAAATATTCAGTCTTGCTTTGAAGTTGAGGCTTCTCCTAATTAGCATTTCTACTTCATCCTCATTTAACAAATGCTGTTTCTAGTCCTCCAGGGTGGGTGGAAGTAGGTGGATTCTCTTTTGATTCGTACTGTCAACCTGATCTGGTTCTCTTTTGGGCTCAACAGATGTTTGAAAATGAGTTTATTTCTTGTAGGTGCTAGGGATATCTTATCAAAGACAGATTTCCTTAAAAAGGACAATGCATATAATTGCCACCTGGTCATTTATTTCTCTTTCAGACCAAATACTTTTAGTTTTGTGTGTGTGTGTGTGTGTGTGTGTGTGTGTGTGTGTGAGAGAGAGAGAGAGAGAGAGAGAGAGAGAGAGATCTATTTTATCCTCTAGGGGTTTTTTGGATGAGGCCTAAAATAATTGGAAAAGTTAAACTATTAACTACTCAGTGGTGTCTGATTCTCTGTGATACCATGAACCAGCCCCTCTGTCCATGGAATTCTCCAGGCAAGAATACTAGAGTGGCTAGCCATTCCCTTCTCCAGAGGATTTTCCCTACCCAGGGATCAAACTCAGGTCTTTTGCATTGCAGACAGGTTCTTTACCCTCTGAACCAACAGTGAAGCCAGTTCTTCACCTTGTTCTTGAAGGCAAACAATTATCCATTTTCTGGAGTGTAAGTTGTATGCTACTCAAGATTTACATCCTTGCTCTGACTCTGGGATAGCTAGTTAGAGGAAATCACACTAGTTTGCACAGATGTGAGCAAACAAACCACTAGACCACTAGGCACTCCAATTGCAGAGGACACAGATTAAATCCTCTGAGTTATTAAAATATTTTTCCCTGAGATGAAAGTTCATTTCTTCCTTGCAGAGGGTAAAATCTGCAACACAGCTTCAGGCCTCTTTAAAGAAATACTTTCCTCCCTCTTCTTAAGCTCCAAATCCTTTTATACCCTCAATTATGAGTGAGAGGCTTGAGGGCTGTGAATTTTTTAAAGTCCTTTTTTAATGATATGTCCTATCATTTCCTTTGGATGTATTACCTATTGTCTCTCATTGACACAACAAAAATTTCTTTTTTAACATGCAGGTGTACTTATTTTCATAATGTCAATGTAAGTATTAATCACTTGATCTAAGAAAAAGTGGAAAATATTTTTTGAGCTAAATTGGAGGATTAAACACTCAGAACAGCCTCTCAGAAAGCTCTGAGAACTATTCTGCTTGTTAGAGGTCAAAGCACAGTTATATAAGTTTTTGAGATAAAGGACTGTATATTAAATGACATATTATTGACAGTTTATACAATCCAGATCTAAGCATATAAAACAAATGCTGGGTCATGGATCATCACAGCCCCTTACAAGATTAAGAAGGAAAATTATCTCCTAAGAAGTTGTGACCCTTGATGAGATTAAAAAGGAATATTATTTCCTAAGGAGGTCTGCTTACTGCAGGTGAACAATACACACTGAAGTGGAAGAAGGAGGTCCAAACAGATAAAGAAAAATTTTGTTTAAAATTTTCTCTTCTTGCCATAAATTATGAACTTTATTTCATCAATAGCATCTTTGATAAAGCATAGAAACCACTAAATGCAAAGATGAAAAGAACATGTTCCATGACATAGGTTTCAATGAAATTTATGTTTTTCATCTACAAAAGAGTAAGACTTCTGCCATGACAGAGTAACAAGGACTCGATTTGACCTCCCAATGTAAACAACAATGGAAAAATTCATACATAAAGCAAGCATTTTCGGGACTTCCCTTGTGGTCCGTGGTTGAGAATCTGCCTGCCAGTGGAAGGGACACAGGTTCTATCCCTGGTCCATGAGGATCCCACATGTTGCAGAGAAAATACGCTTGTGTGCCACAACTACTGAGCCCGTGCTGCAACTAATGAAGCCTGTGTACCTAGAAGTTCCACAACAAGAGAAGCTACCGCACTGAGAGGCCCATGCATCGGAACAAAGAGTAGTCCCTGCTCACTGCAAATGGAAAAAAGCCCGTGCAACTGTGGAGACCCAGCCCAGTCAAAAATAACGTAAATAGATTAAAAAAACAAAAACACAAGCATTTTTAGACACTGAATAATTTGGCAACCCTGGACAGTGATTCCTGAGAGGGAAATAGGGTTAATACTGCAGTTGCCTCTGGATACTTTCTTGAGAGGTTTCTAGATTGCAGCAAAGGCTGAAAGAATTCATTATGAACACACAAGCATTACAACAAATTTTAAAGAGAGTCCTTCAGGCAGAAGGATGATGATATCGGACAGAAACATGGAGAAATGAAAAGCACCAGAAATTATAAATCTGTGGGTAAGTATAGCTGGATTGGAAGTCATCTCCAGTGTCTCCACTTGAATCCAGTGCACAGTGATATCCAGTTCAGTTGCTCAGTAGTGTCTGACTCTTTGTGACCCCATGAACTGCAGCACGCCAGGCCTCCCTATCCAACACCAACTGTCAGAGTCTACCCAAATCCATGTCCATTGAGTCAGTGATGCCATCCAACCATCTCATCCTCTGTTGTCCCCTTCTCCTCCTGTCCTCAATTCTTCCCAGCATCAGGGTCTTTCCCAACGAGTCAGCTCTTCGTATCAGGTGGCCAAAGAATTGGAGTTTCAGCTTCAGCATCAGTCCTTCCAATGAATATTCAGGACTAGTTTCCTTTAGGATGGACTGTTTGGATCTCCTTACAGTCCAAGGGACTCTCAAGAATCTTCTCTAACATCACAGTTCAAAAGCGTCAATTCTTTGGTGCTCAGCTTTCTTTATAGTCCAACTCTCACATCCATACATGACCACTGGAAAAACCATAGCCTTGACTAGGTGGACCTTTGTTGACAAAGAAATGTCTCTGTTTTCAACATGCTATCTAGGTCGGTAATAACTTTCCTTCCAAGGAGTAAGCATCTTTTAATTTCATGGCTGCAATCACTGATGAACAAAAGAAGGAAAAAACTGTTAACATAGCCCTTTGGGGAAACTGACAGATTGTATAGTGACCAAGTGGGCATGATTCCAAATCAAACAATATCTACAAAGTCTTTTAATACCATTCATGCTTATCTGGAACGACAAGAGCAAACATATTGAAATCTTGAGGGAGGATTGGATGAAGGTAATCAAAATATATAAACTTCCAGTTATAAGATAAATTAGTACTAGGGATGTAATGTAAAATGTGATAGATATAATTGATACTATTGTGTGTTATACTCGAAAGTCGTTAAGAGAGTGGATCCTGGGAGTTCTCATCACAAGGAAAAAATTTTTTTTTGCTTTTATTTTGTATCTGTGTGAAATGATAGATGTTTACTAAACTTATTGTGGTTATTGTTTCATGATGTATATAAGTCAAATAGTTATGCTTTTCCCCTAAACATATACAGTGCTATATGTCAATTTTCGTTACCAAATCCACTTGTGTGCAGTAAAGCCAGTCTCCTGACACCAGGTTGTAGTGAAGGAAAGTGTAATGTTTATTGCAGAAGCTCAGCAGGGAGTTTGAGAGGCTAATTCTCAAAAGACTAGAACTTCCCAATGGGTTTCAGGGAGAGGGTTTTTTTTTTTTTTAATTTTTATTTTTACTTTATTTTACTTTACAATACTATATTGGTTTTGCCATACATTGACATGAATCCACCACGGGTGTACATGAGTTCCCAAACATGAACCCCCCTCCCACCTCCCTCCCCATAACATCTCTCTGGGTCATCCCTGTGCACCAGCCCCAAGCATCCTATATCCTGCGTCGAACATAGACTGGCGATTCATTTCTTACATGATACTATACATGTTTCAATGCCATTCTCCCAAATCATCCCACCCTCTCCCTCTCCCTCAGAGTCCAAAAGTCCTCTCTACACATCTGTGTCTCTTTTGCTGTCTCGCATACAGGGTCATCATTACCATCTTTCTAAATTCCATATATATGTGTTAGTATACTGTATTGGTGTTTTTCTTTCTGGCTTACTTCACTCTGTATAGTTGGCTCCAGTTTCATCCATCTCACTAGAACTGATTTAAATGTATTCTTTTTAATGGCTGAGCAATATTCCATTGTGTATATGTACCACAGCTTTCTTATCCATTCATCAGCAGGGAGAGGGTTTTAATGGCAAGGTGAGGGAGAGAGTCTCAGGGTGCCTAATCAGCTTGTTCACATTCCTCTCATTGGTTGATGATGAGGTAACAGGGTAGGGTTGACATCATCATTTTTCAGACCCTAGCTGTTCTGGGGGCAAGTGCTCATGATCAGCATGCATTTAACTTCTTCCATCTGGTGGGGGTTTTAGTATCTGCAAAACAACTGAGGAATGTGCAACAGACACTTATCTATGTCCTTCAGGGAGGAACTAAAGATTCTCTGACTGCTGTATGTCTGATTTACTGTTTAAATTGCTACCAGTTCTCCTGACTCAATTGCTATTTTATTGTTTTAGTATATATTCACATTCTTTCAATCATTAATTCTTGAACCAGGCTTTTGTGATTCAAGGGAGGCCTGGGAGATTAAAACTTTTCTACCAGCAAGAGCCGGAGAAGGCAATGGCACCCCACTCCAGTACTCTTGTCTGGAAAATCCCATGGATGGAGGAGCCTGGTGGGCTACAGTCCATGGGGTCGCTAAGTGTCGGACACAACTGAGCGACTTCACTTTCACTTTTCATTTTCATGCATTGGAGAAGGAAATGGCAACCCACTCCAGTGTTCTTGCCTGGAGAATCCCAGGGACAGGGGAGCCTGGTGGGCTGCCGTCTATGGGGTCGCACAGAGTTGGACACGACTGAAGTGACTTAGCAGCAGCAGTAACCAGCAAGAGTGGGCAGAGGACATAGGAGTGTCTGTCCCAGAAGGGGACTGTAGGATCCTGCTTGGTTACTTTATATCTCAATAAAATGTTAAAAAAAATAACAGAAAACCTAGTGAAGTCTTTGAATTGAGAAAACACAACTTTGAGATGTTCATTACTTTTCAGCTCTGTGTTCTACATGTTTAAGAGGAAAACAACAAAAATCTGCTGTTTGCATACATTGAACATGTTGCTTAATACATATTGTACAGTCATTTTAAACATTTCATGATACTCAGCTTTAGGCAATGTGTCTTTACCATAAGTGACTAGGAGACAATTGATTATATTCTGTGTTCTTTGTGTGTTTAGTTGATTCAGTCATGTCTGACGCTTTGTGACCCCATGGACTGTAGTTTGCCAGGACCCTCTGTTCATGAGAGTGTCCCAGTGAGAATACTGGAGTGGGTTGCCATGCGCTCATCCAGGGGATCTTCCTGACCCAGGGATTGAACTCATGTCTCCTGTATTGCAGGTGAATTCTTTACCACTGAGCCACCAGAGAAGCCCTTGAATCTGTTAGTTGCTGGGAAAGCATATTGGACAGATGGAGTTAATCATTTTAGTCTGAGAGTCAGTGTTCTACAGAGAGGAAAGGACTTATTGTAGGTGGACTTCATAACTGCTCAGTGGGGATATGGCGTCTAGTGATTTCTAGAAACATCTGTACTCTTCCATAATACAACAAAGCAAGTATGACATCTCTGAAACACTAAAATATTAGGTGATCATATAAGTCAAGAAAATTTTCTGTATTTTTGTAATTACAATCATCGATCCAGTGAACAGTAAAAGTAAAAAGTCATTTCTAATTATTGTTAAATGTTTGAGTAGTAGACAAGTATTTAAATAGCAAAACAATACATTAAGCAAAACCTCTAAACATGCTGTTAGTAATAGGGCTTAAAAGTATTTTTTCTAATTTGTAATTCTATTTAAGGGAAAGCTGCGGACTTGTTTACATACCATATGATTGGAGTGGTTTTTTGGCCTTTGTGCTTATACATTTACATCTCCCTGAATTTTCTGGTCCATTTTCCATAAAGGTATTCATTTATGTTGGTTACCATAGAAACCAGAAGTGCTCCATTTGTACATAATTCTTTCCATATAGTCCCTCCCCTTTCTTGCTTTTCAAGTCAGCTAAATTGCTTTATGTGGCATTTTATGTAGAATAACCTTTGTGTGCTTAAGTCTTTCATGAAGCAAAGCTTCAACTGTGCTACTTTATATTAATCTAAATCATTATTTTGACTTGTGAATTTTGCTGAAAAAAATGACTGAATAAAACAGAAATGTTTTCTAAATAGAATAGCACTCACACTTCAGAATTAAAATTGAGTAGCAAAATCAAGACAACGGTAGTCTGCTTTAGAAAAGCTCTAACTGTTGTTTCACTAAACCATGAAAAAATGTTTAAATAATTGGCATAGTCAAGGGGTGAATATTTTGACAAGCATTACAATCAGCTACATAGGAAGCCGTAATTGAATAACTCTGTGTACCCAAGCTTTGTGCTGGGTCAAGGGAATATAAAGACTTGGAAGATGGAGTTTCTGTCTTCAAGGTGTTTTCAAATCAGTTTGAATGCAGAGACTGTAGGTTTGATAAGAAGCTGTTGAAATAAGATACTTTAAAGCTACGTCACTTGAGAAATATGCATAATATGTGTGCATTTTACACAATGGTTAAACATACTAATGAGTCACTTTTGTCCTTTTATTAGCTTAGTCACAAGCCTCCTGTAAAAGATGTCTTCCTCACCACTATTTCTTTTTCTATGTCTGTTTTGATTTCCAATTATTAATATCTGCCTTTGTTTGTGTAATTCTTCCAGTAATCCTAGGAGAGGGTAATAGATAGAGCTGAAAGAGAATGTTGGATCAGTATTCAGGAAACCAGAATTCAGCCCTGCCTCTGCCACTAATTATGAATCTCTGTGCCCTAAAGTGACTAAAGTCTAAAGTGCGCTAAAGTCTAAAGTGACTGAGCAAGTCACTTTACTTCATTGGACTTCATGGTTCAAATCTGTAAAGTCAGAGACTGATTGGGAGTTCTTTAATATCCTGTGTCCCTCTAGGAAATGGATTCTGATTCTGTTATTCTAAAAAGCTATCTTCAGGATACTGTACATCCCAAGCGATTTATATGACGCACCTGTTAGAATTTCCCAGAAGTTTCTTAAAGTTACGCCAGGAAAGCACAGTGGACAGGGCTTTTTGGCCTGAGTCCCCTGTGGCTGCAACATATTGACAGGTATGCAGAATGGCCAAATTTTAGAAGAATGGTACCTGTCACATCAGTAAACAAAGGATGTTGTGGTCATCAAAGAATCAGCCACAGTAGCCACTCCCAACTGCATACCTTGAGGGGGTTCAGAATGGAAAAAAACAGGCTACAGGCCCTAGATAGTTGAGGTACAAATCAAAGAAATGATTTCAGTGAACCCAGACTCTTGCATCGAGCTATCTGACGGGCTCCCTCCTGGGCCTAGGTCCTTAGCAAATCCTCCTAATAAAACATAATTCCCAGCTTTAAGGTTTTTTCCCCAGTGGACACTGCCGAGGTAATCGGTGGTTTAATTAGAGTATTGTTCCACCAAAAGCCTTTTAAATTTACATATACCATCAGCTCAGTATCCATCAAAAGTTTCACAGATATGATGTGAAAACATCTAAGTGTCTACAGTGCATTTTCTCTAAGACCTTAGTTTAGCCTTCGGTAGACACAGTCACTCTCCTGGCAACTGTCAAATATTTAGGAGTTATTGGGCTAATGCTAGGTTTGCCCATGTCTTCACTCTCATAGTGAATGTATGTTATCTGCCAGTTTCATAGAGAGTGGATATGAAAACATTTTGTAAACTGGAAAGTGTAATAGAAATATATATATATTATTGTTCATAAGTGTTTTGGTGGTCTTAACACCAGGGGACTATTATTATTTTAATCATGATGTTCTTACTTTTGGTGAAATTGAGGTAGTAAGTGGTAAATACCTGTTTCACACCTCTACATTCTCTTTCTCTAAATTGCTCCCATTACCATCTGCCTCTCCATATCCTTAGTCTTTTTTCTGAATGTGATTTCTATATTTTTAACTTAAATTTGTCTCCCCCTCTTGAAGACAACCACCCTAGAAGACCTCTCAAGTGGTGGCTGTTTTCTCTTTTGTATAGTTTATAACACTGGCCTGGAGATGAAGCCAGTGTTTTCTTTGTTTCTCACAGCTGCTTCCACACCTTTTATCTCCTCTTTCACCTTAACCTCCCACCCCACTCCCACTGTCTGCAGCCTCTGCCATTAAACCATAACATACTTTAACAATATGACCCTCACTATGTTCTAATTACTTTGTAGATACCCACTTGTTCAATCTTTACAGCATTCCCATGAGATTGATATTTTTATTGTCATCATTATTTCCATTTGACACACATAGCAACAGAGATGCAGAGAGTTTAAGTAACTTGCCTAAGATTGTAGAGTTGGTAAGGAGGAGAGCTAGGATTCAAACCCTTGCAGTCTGGCTTTACTCTCCATATTTTTTCTTTACTGCCTTTATCTATACTGCCTCTGGCCCTGTTTCTCTTTATCCTCTCATCCGGATTTAATATTTTGTTGAACACTTTTACCATTTTAAAATAGTGAATATTTGTCTATTTGTTTATTATCTGTCTCCCCTGCTAAAATGTCAGCTCCATGAAAACAGGGACTTTATTCTCTTGTTCACTGTTTATAAATGCTGGGAATATAGTAGGTATTTAAAAATGTTTTGTGCATCAGTGACTGAATGGATGAACATTATACTATGTGCTGGTTATTTAGCAGCGCCCTCTCAGGTGGAGCCGGGGCACTGTAAACCACCTTTCTGCTTTCAGCCTAGCTGCTTCTGTGTTAGAATCTGCCAGTAGGGAGCACTTGAGGGAGTTTGCAAGACTGAAGAGAAAGTGGGGAGACTGAGTCCTCCCTGTCTGTTGCCTTCTGTCAGTATCTCCCCAGCAAAGCTTCTTCATGTCAACAGTAGCAGCTTCTTCCTGTAGCTGCAGTTGATACCAGATCACAGTTTTTCTAACGCTTGCAGTACCAACCCCATTCACGACCACTCAGAGATGCCCAGCCGGTGAGCAGTAACCTCTCCTCACAGGTCTCAGTTTCAGGTCCATGGATCCCTCCTCCAAGCATCCAAATTTTAGTCATTATAACCTCTTTGCTTTGTCCCCCTAACTGTTAAGAATGGTCCTTATGCTGTTTCCATGATTTCTTGGTATTCTCTTTTTGCCTTCTTAATTTTCGAATACATGGTTAATACGTTTTAGATTAGATTATTTCTATTCCAATAACTTGGAGAAGGAAATGGCAACCCACTCCAGTGCTCTTGCCTGGAGAATCCCATGGACAGAGGAGCCTGGTGGGCTGCCGTCTATGGGGTCGCACAGAGTCGGACACAACTGAAGTGACTTAGCAGCAGCAGCAGCATTCCAATAACGAGTATGGTTTCTGCCTTCTGACTTTCCTGACCAATACAAAATTGGTAATAGGAATAGGCTCAGGAAATAGAACCTCAAAGATAGATTTGAAACCTAAGTGCAGTGCTGAGTTCTGTGCAAATGTGTAATGGGATGTTAATAATCCATGGTTCCATGGTATGCAGTGGTATCAGGATTAATTAAAATTGCTTCTGCTATTGATAGTGTTGAATGTCTAATAGTCAAGTGCATTAGTAGCTCCTAACCAGTATGTAGGGATGACTATAAGCATTGTGCTAAGTGATGGCTTCCTTTGAATGTACAGGAATACTCCCAGAAGAAATTCAAATTCATATCTTTAAACTCTCAACCAAAGTCATTATCCAAGAGCCAAAGGTATTTTTAGAAGAATCTTTTATTTCTTATAACGTACTGAAAATCAGACACAAAATTTAATTGTGCCAATTGCAGAAATACAACATAATTGCATTATTGCCAAGTCTCTTACATGAAAAGGAATTGATTGTGAAGGAGTAAAACCTGAAAGCTTAGAGTGAGGACATCTGAGTGGATTTACACTGAATATGAAGTATTAGTCAATGGAGATTTCCATGAAAACCAATAAAAATCAGGAAGAAAAATATCATGCTTTAAATAATTAATAGTGAACATATAGTACACTTCAGTGTTCTTTAGTAGATCTCTTGGGTCAGTCCAAATGTTATACTGTCTTTGCCGATGAGTCATTGCAAATGAGAATGTTTGAGAATGTCAGCACTGAAAAAATGGTGTCAGTGGGCTGTACCGGTAGGAACCTTTATTGAAAGCTCTGTGTCATTCACAGAGCCTGATGTGCTGTCGTAGCCCATCTGCTTGTCATCAGCAGCTGTCAGAATGCCTCCCTGCTTCATTGCTCACCACTACATGTGCAAAACCCTAGTCTTGCTCCTGCTTTTAGTCACTGTCCTGTTTTATACCATCTTCTTCATTAGGGCAGCAGTCTGAACCAGTTGCTTCATGTCTTGATACATATTAAGACCCTAGTGATGGAATTTTCTTTTGAAATAAATACATGATGAGGAGTTGGAACATTGAGTTTATGGTAATATCAACACATAAGGGAAGAATTACGGTATAGTAATTGATGAGTAGTCTTTGGAATCAGAATAGTTTTGAATCTTGTTCAGGTACCCACTAGCTATATAACCTTGGGCAGGTTACCTAAACTAAGACTCAAGTTTCTCCATCATTAAAATGGCAACAATAATAATTGATAGAATTTTGTGTTAAATGAAATAATGGAAAATGCCATCTATTTATTTCTTAATGATACTCTAACAAATTACCACAAACTTAGTGACTTTTGCAACACAGCTTTATTCTCTTACAGTCTGGGAGGTCCGAGGTCTGAAAGGAGTATTTCTAGGGAAAAATTAACGTGTCAGCAGAGCATGTCATTTCTGAGGACTCTAGGGGGGATCCATTTCCTCCATTTTCTAGTTTCTAGAGACCATTTACATTCCTTGGCTTCATTTTCCCACTTTGAAAGTCAGCAGTGTAGCATCTTTTTTTTTATTTATTTTTTATTTATTTATTTTTTTTTACTTTTAAAATTTTTATTTTAACTTTAGTTTACTTTACATTACTGTATTGGTTTTGCCAAACATTGACATGAATTCACCACGAGTGTACAAGCGTTCCCAAACATGAATCCCCTCCCACCTCCCACCCCATGCCATCCCTCTGGGTCCTCTCCTTGCACCAGTCCCAAGCATCCTGTATTCTGCATCTGACATCAATTGCTTTACAATGTTATTATTTTATGCTGTACAGCAAAGTGAATCAGCTATATGTATACATATGTCCTCTTCCCCTTGAGTCTCCCTCTCACCCCTCCTCCCCTACACTCCCCCTCTAGGTCATCACAGAACACAGAGCTAAGCTCCCTGTGCTATATAACAGCTTCCCATTAATCATTTTACACATGAGCAGCATAGCATGTTTAAATCTCTTACTTTTCTGCCCCTCTTTTTCACTTTAAAAGGACCCTTGTTATAACATTTGGCGCATCTGAATAATCTAGGGATAATCTCCCCATCTCAACGTCAGCTGATTAAAAACCTTAATTCCATTTGCAACCTTAATTTTTTTTTTGTTGGGTAAGCTAATATATTCATAGGTTCTGGATATTAAGATATGAACATCATTGGGAGGCCATTATTCTGCTTATTGCACTCAATAAATATTATTAAATAATGCATATGAAGTACTTAGTGTGGAGACTGGCATATCAGTTCACTTCAGGTCAGTCACTCAGTCATGTCCAACTCTTTGCAGCACAGCAGGCTTCCCTATCCATCACCAACTCCCAGAGCTTGCTCAGACGCATGTCCATCAAGTCAGTGATGCCATCCAACCATCTCATCCTCTGTCGTCCCCTTCTCCTCCTGCCTTCAATCTTTCCCAGCACTAGGGTCTTTTCCAGTGAGTTGGCTCTTCACATTAGGTAGACAAAATATTGGAGTTTCAGCTTCAACATCAGTCCTTCCAATGAACACCCAGGACTGATTTCCTTTAGGATGGACTGGTTGGATCTCCTCGCAGTCCAAGGGACTCGCAAGAGTCTTCTCCAACACCACAGTTCAAAAGCATCCATTCTTTGGTTCTCAGCTTTCTTTATAGTCCAACTCTCACATCCATTATGACCACTGAAAAAACCATAGCTTTGACTAGATGGACCTTTGTCGGCAATGTAATGTCTCTGCTTTTCAATATGCTGTCTAGGTTTGTCATAGCTTTTCTTCCAAGGAGCAAGCACCTTTTAATTTCATGGCTACAGTCACCATCTGCAGTGATTTTGGAGCCCCTCCAAAATAAAGTCTCTCACTGTTTCCATTGTTTCCCCATCTACTTGCCATGAAGTGATGGGACTGGATGCCATGATCTTAGTTTTCTGAATGTTGAGTTTTAAGCCAACTTTCTCACTCCTCTTTCATCTGAGGTATGGTAGGTCATTAATAGAGATAACTATTTTTCAGTATCTTCAAAGTTCTTCAAATACTTCTTTAGATTAAATACACACACACACACACACACACACAAGCAATCTGAGGAATTATAAGCAAATGGTGACTAGTATATAGATATACACATTCTTTGTTGGAGGAGGAAAGTAGTAGTCACCTACGGCTATTCACTGTGGTCCATTTTGTCCTCTCTCCCTCTCCAACCTTTATGAAAATTATCTCACATGAGAGAGCTCCATATTTTTTAACTTTTTTTTTTATTGTTAATCGTAATTTGTATTGGTATTCTTTAAAGTTCTACCAGCTATTCTGATGTCATTACTATTTGTCTGGTTGAATTTAGATATTTAGTAACATTTATTTCATGACCATTCAGAAAAATTGGCAGTATTATTAATAATGCAACTTAATATTGTTGAGGATATTTGCTTAAACTGAGAAATTGCTCTCTGACAAAGAGTCA
>SJYQ01000819.1:208863-220280 GCA_006410935.1 Redunca redunca
GCAGTAGTATTATGTTATTATAAAAGATTTAGGTGAAAATGATGATGTTGCTACATCATTATAAAGTACTTTTTCCATGCACAGCCCAACTCATCGCATTTATAGAATTGCTTGGTTTCATAATTCATATCAATAGAACCTAAAATGTAATTTTTAATAATGAAATAGCATTTAAATCCTAGGCGCAGTGTTTGTATAAATAAGGACAAGTCCACACTGTTCTTTTGAAAAATGTTATTGGATAAATTTGATCATGATTATTTATTAAACAGCACTGAAGAAATGCATAGTGGGGTTATGACAATAAACAATTATTTGAAGCATTTCTATCTTATCAGTTTTTATTAACCACTATCTACTGCTGATTTATAAAATTCTTGATGACAGGCAGAATATTTATTGACAATACTGTGGCATTGTGCTTTATCTTTTTAAATCTCCACTTACTGAAGGAGTGAGAAGAGGGTGGCAAAAATTAAGCAGGGCTTTGTAGGAAAAATAATATGACAATTTTTCTCTTACCTGAGATAGCAGTTGGAAAAAAGAAAGAGCAGGAATACAATTTCTATGCTACTCACATATCTTTTGGTATTAGATTAAATTACACTAATGATTAAAATTTATGATCGGTATAGTTTTAATTAAAATACTATCAAGCCTTATGATATAAACACATTAACTCAATGCTAATATAAAGGACTAGCAGTCTCTCACATATACAATTCCAAGGGTGTGTTATTTTTTCCTTCTTTCAAATCATACTCAATTTAGTGAGCTAAAAATATATGTACATTTTACATGTATATCTGGAAAATATTTAGAAAAGATAAAACTGTGTAACCTAGGAAAAAGAGAACCACATATAATCCTTACAGACTTATAGTGCTAATTAATTTAATACTAATGAACACTATGAATATTAATACTAATATTCATGAATCAATGGTTTATTAATATTTATATTTTTAGATTCCCTGGAGGAGGTCATGGCAATCAACTTTAGTATTCTTGCCTGGATAATCCCCATGGTCAGAGAAGCCTGGTGAGCTCAGTCCATCGGGTTGCAAAGAGTCAGGCATGACTGAACAACTAAGGACACATAATATTTAAAAATTTTTTATATATGCTTTTTCAGTAAATAAATGTTTAAATCAATAAGTATATGTGATTGGCTGAATAGTGGCCCCCAAAGATGTTCACGTTCTAATCCCTGTAAATGTCCTTTTTATAACAAAAGAGCCTTTGCATATATGACTGTTCTAAGGGTGTTATCAAGGTGAACCTGATAAAATTACAAAGATCCTCGTAAGAGCAGGCAGGCTCAGGGAAACAGTGAAAGTCGCTCAGTCATGTCTGACTCTTTGCAACCCCTAGGACTGCAGCCTGCCAGGCTCCTCTGTCCATGGAATTCTCCAGGAAAGAATACTGGAGTGGGTAGCCATTCCATTCTACAGTTATCTTTGTAACCCACGGATCGAACCCATGTCTCTCACATTGCAGGTGGATTCTTTACCATCTGAGCCACCAGGGGAGTCCAGAATACTGCAGTAGGGTAGCCTATCCCTTCTCCAGGGGATCTTTCCAAACCAGAAATTGAACCAGGTCTCATGCATTGCAGGTGGATTCTTTACAAGCTGAATTACTAGAGGCTGACATAATTAAGGAAATAGGAAAACATTGGAAAATACTAAGATGCTGACTTTGAGGAAGGAAAATGGAGCCAAGAGGAAAACAATGCAAGGAATACAGTTCTAGAAGCTAGAAAAGGCAAAGAAACTAATTATTTTCTAAAGCTTCCAGAGGGAGCATGATCTAACCAACAACATGCATTTGGCCCCTTAAAGCTCATTTCAGATTTCCAAACTCCAGAACTTTAAGATTTACATCTTTATTGTTGTAAGCCACTAAACTGTGGCAATATGTTATAGCGGCGATAGGAAACTAACAAAGCATCCTATACAAAAAGGAAGGTAAATCCATAATTACAATTTTATTATAGTTACAGCTATTCTGGACTTCTCAGATGGCGCAGTGATAAAGAATCCGCCTGCCAATGCAAGAGATGTGGGTTCGATCCCTGGGTTGGGAAGATCCTCCCAAGAAGAAAATAGCAACCCACTCCAGTACTCCTGCCTGGGAAATCCCATGGACAGAGGAGCCTGGTATGGGATATGCCTGGCATGAACAGAGGAGTTACAGTCCGTGCGTTAGCAAAGTGTTGGACCCAGCTGAGCAGCAACAACAGCTGGTCTAGATTAGCTTGCAAATGCTTTTACTACTTTCTCACCTTCCATTGGTCCATCAGCTCTCAGCAACCTCACATTGACTCCTCTTCCTCAATCTAGTTTTACCTGCTTCATAATAGTTGCCAGTTGCTGTGATAAATGTTTCAAATACAAACAACACATTTATGGACTTTCCTGGCAGTCCAGCAGTTAAGACTCTGTGTTTCCAATGCAGGGGATGCAAGTTTGATCCCTGGTTAGAGAACTAAGATCCCACATGTCAGATGGTGAGGTAAAAAAAAAATAAAATAAAATAAATAACACATTTATTAAGATATGATCCCTGTTTTGCAAGATTAGCATGAAATTCTAACAGGAAAAATAAAACATAAAAAAAGATTACAAATTGGGGTTCTAGAACTGTTCTATCCAGTGCAGTAACCACTAGCCAAAGGTGGCTACTGAGCACTTTAAATATGTTTAGTTTGGGTCAAGATGTATTTAACATAAGGATAAGATACATACCTGATATTGATACTGATCCAGGTTTGTTTGTTTGACATACAGCAAATCAACTGCTGAGATTCCAGTGTTTGCAACACAAAAAAGATTTATCCACAAAACAGTCAAGCAATGAGATAAGAGAAAAAGTCTCAAATCCATCTCCCTGAAGTCTGAGGACTTGGGATATTTATGAGCTAAAGAAACACAGTTGCCTGAGGTGTGGAAAGTGTGGGGAAGGCTAATTGGAGATGAGAAAAATATGAAGTAACAGTCCTTCTGTGCAGGTGCAACTAAGCTAGTCTTCTTCATGAGATATATGTTCAGAAACTGGCAGCCTAACATGTTCAGAGGGTGGATTTGGGGACACTCTGAAGATAAAAGATCACCAATGGAACATTCACAGGTGCCCAGTTGGATGCTTGGCAGTCCAAATCGTCTTAGATGGCTGGAGTTTGAATCTGTATACCAGATGATTTCAAGTTCCTGCGATGTCAGATAATTTCATTATATGAAGCCGATGCTACACTTACAGTGTAAATCCATACTTGCCACAGTCTCCATAACAGTCTAACAAGGTCAATGACCTTCATCCAAGATTTTCTGTACTGTTATTCTTTGAATCCTCGGTGTCTTGAAGAGTTGATGACCCATAAAAAGAAGTCATAATATGTTGTACAAATAAATGAGAAGGTGGATGAAAAAATATATAAAATTTTGCTTTCAAAGGCTGTCAATGAAGTATACTTGGCATATCTTATGTTAAAATTGGTATTTTTGAAATTTGAGAAATATATTGATTTTAGGGTACTGTGTCATTTTTCATTTTAAGTGGCATTTCAAGGCTAGTTTTTCAATAGTGTCTAATAATAGCTCTTCTCGAAGTAATAATTATTCTGTAGAAGATCTTGGTTGTATTCTTCTCTCCCTTTCTACATCTTTGTCATACTCTCAAATTTGGCTGCATTCAGGAGAAATCAAGCTGAACTCATTCAAGAAACAAAGAAAGTTCTTTCCAAAACATGTGATAAGGTTAAATGAAAAAGCTGCCTTCAGCAGACAAGTGATCTTTTCTGATGAATTAAATTATACAGTCCATTAGGGTAGGAAATATATATCATGACAATTTGATTTAACACATGGATCATGTATTTAGCCCTAGGACTGAATCATATCATCAATAGTTGCTTTCGGGTTGCTTCCACAAGTAAAATATTAATGTCCAAACCTCTGAATTACACCACCTTTTCATCTTTTTAGTCATGAAATGAACATTTATTGAGTATACTCTGTAGAAATAATGCCATAGAGAAGCTTGAATTCTAATAGAAAAGATTGACTGTTAAAATAATGAAAAGATGTGATAATATCTATGAGTATACAATGCTTGTAAAATCCTATGAGTGTACAGAAGATGGGGGAAATAATTTGTTAATAGTACCTAGCCATGAATAACATTGTTGGTTTCCTGAGATGACCCTTCAGGTTCAGTAATGAGTAGAGAAATAAACAAAGAATACCATATAGGCTTCTTTTCTCCATTGTTAAGAATCTTTCTTGTTAAACCTGAATATAATATTAGATCTTTCTCAACATAACAATCCAGACAGATGCTACTAATTAGTGTTGATTGGTCCTCAAAACAAAAACTTTTCATCATTTTTGCTGATGTAGATAAAATTCTGATGAAACTAAAGCTTTACCAGAGTATTCTGCCAAGAATATGTAGCACATTGTCCTTAAGAACATCCAGCAAGAAAGTCAAATTTACTTGCCATTATGAATTACATCCAACCATATAAATATGCACTGAATACAAATTATATGTAGGTGTATGTGTACATATGTGTATTTAGGCAGGTAAGTTTGCATATATGTATCTATGTCACAAAAGAAGTATATGTGTGTGTTTATACTATTTTTACATTTCTCGATTCATGTTTAAAAGGTATAATGTTGGAATATTAATTTTTATATTCTAAGTACTTTGAATTATTGGATATAATGTGATTATGATAAATATATGGTGAATCCCTCCAAACATGTATGAAAAACTAACAACTTCTAAATAAAGGGACATACTTCAGAAATATTTAATCTTATCAACATTTTATAAAAATATAACAAAGATACATTATATAATTGAAAAAAATCTTCTTCTAGGAAAGCCAAAATTAGAATTGAAGGTAGAGATATATACAACCTTATATTTAGAAAANCTTTGCCATGAAGTGATGGGACCAGATGCCATGACCTTCATTTTTTCAGTGTTGAGATTTAAGCCAGCTTTTTCACTGTCCTCTTTCATTTTCATCACAAGGCTCTCTAGTTCTTTGCTTTCTGCCATAAGAAGGTGTCATCTGCATATCTGAGGTTATTGATATTTCTCCCAGCAATCTTGATTCCAACTTTTGCTTCATCCAGCCTGGCATTTCACATGATGTACTCTGCATATAAGTTAAATAAACAGGGTGACAATATACAGCCTTGACATATTCATTTCCCAATTTGGAGCTAGTCTATTGTTCCATATTCGTTCTAACTGTTGCTTCTTGACCTACATACAGATTTCTTTGGAGGCAGGTCTGGTGATCTGGTATTCCCATCTCTTGAAGAATTTTCCACAGTTTGTTGTGATCCACACAGTCAGAGTGTTTGGCATAATCAATAAAGTAGAAGTAGATGTTTCTCTGGAACTCTCTCTCTTTTTTTTTTTTTGATAATGCAATGGATGTTGGCAATTTGATCTCTGGTTCCTCTGCCTTTTCTAAAACCAGAACATCTGGAAGTTCATGGTTTACACATTGTTGAAGCCTGGCTTGGGGAATTTTTAGCATTGCTTTACTATCATGTGAGCAGGTATGACCTAAGTCATATCCCTTATGATTATACAGTGGCAGTGACAAATAGATTCAAGGGATTAGATCTGATATACAGAGTGCCTGAAGAACTATGGATGGAGCTTCATGACATTGTACAGGAGGCAGTGATCAAGACTATCCCCAAGAAAAAGAAATGCAAAAAGTTTGTCTGACAAGGCCTTACAAATAGCTGAGAAAAGAAGAGAAGCTAAAGGCAAAGGAGAAGAGGAAAGATATACCCATTTGAATGCAGGGTTCCAAAGAATAGCAAGGAGAAATAAGAAAGCCTTCCTCAGAGATCAATGCAAAGAACTAGGAGAAAACAAAAGAATGGGGAAGACTAGAGATCTCTTCAAGAAAATTAGAGATACCAAGGGAACATTTCATGCAAAGATGGGCTCAATAAAGGACCGAAATGGTATGGACCTAACAAGTAGAAGATATTAAGAAGAAGTGGCAAGAATACACAGACAAACTATACAAAAAGATCTTCATGATCCAGATAATCACAATGGTGTGGTCACTCACCTAGAGCCAGACATTCTGAAAAGTTAAGTCAAGCGGGCCTTAGGAAGCATCACTATGAACAAAGCTAGTGGAGGTGATGCAATTCCAGCTGAGCTATTTCAAACTGTAAAAGATGCTGTGAAAGTGCTGTACTCTATATGCCACCAAATCTGGAAAACTCAGCAGTGGCCACAGGACTGGAAAAGGTCAGTGTTCATTCCAATTCCAAAGAAAGGCAATGCCAAAGAATGCTCAAACTACTGCACAATTGCACTCATCTCACACACTAGGAAATCAATGCTCAAATTCTCCAAGCCAGGCTTCAACAGTATGTAACCTGTGAGCTTCCAGATGTTTAAGCTGGTTTTAGAAAAAGCAGAGGAACCAGAGATCAAATTGCCAACATCCGCTGGATCATTGAAAAATCCAGAGTTCTAGAAAAATATCTATTTCTGATACTGATTATGCCAAAGCCTTTGACTGTGTGGATCTCAACAAACTGTGGAAAATTCTTCAAGAGATGGGAATACTAGACTGCCTGACCTGCCTCCTGAGAAATCAGTATGCAAGTCAAGAAACAACAGTTAGAACTGGACATAGAACAGACTGGTTCCAAATGGGAAAAGGAGTCCGTCAAGGCTGTATATTGTCACCCTGCTTATTTAACTTATATGCAGAGTACATCATCTGAAATGCTGGCCTGGATGAAGCAAAAGGTGGAATCAAGATTGCCAGGAGAATTATCAATAACCTCAGATATTCAGATTCACCACCCTTATGGTAGAAAGTGAAGAAAAACTAAAGAGCCTCTTGATGAAAGTGAAAGAGGAGAGTGAAAAAGTTGGGTTAGAACTCAACATTCAGAAAACTAAAATCATGGCATACAGTCCCATCACTTTACAGGAAATAGATGGGGAGACTATGGAAACAGTGAGAGACTTTTTTGGGGGGGTTCCCAAATTACTGCAGATGGTGACTGCAACCATGAAACTAAAAGATTTTAGCTTCTTGGAAGAAAAACTATGACCAATCTACACAGCACATTAAAAAGCAGAGATATTACTTTGCTGAGAAAGTTCTTTCTAGTCAAAGCTATGGTTTTTCCAGTAGTCATGTATGGATGTGAGATTTGGACTATAAAGAAAGTCCAGCACCGAAGAATTGATGCTTTTGAACTCTAGTGTTGGAGAAAACTCTTTAGAGTCCCTTGGATTGGAGGGAGATCCAACCAGTCAATCCTAAAGGAAATCAGTCCTGAATACTTATTGGAAGGACTGCTGCTGAAGCTGAAACTCCAATACTTTGGTGACCTGATGCAAAGAACCGACTCATTGGAGAAGACCCTGATGCTGGAAAAGATTGAAGGCGGGTGGAGAATGAGACAACAGAGAATGAGATGGTTGAATGGCATCACTGATGGGATCAACTTGAGTTTGAGTAGGCTGTGTGAGTTGGTGATGTACAAGGAGGCCTGTCGTGATACAGTCCACGGGGTCACAAAGAGTTGAAAACAAGTGAGCGACTGCACTCAAACTGAGATAAGTCCAATTGTGTGGTAATTTCAACATTCTTTGGCGTTACCTTTCTTTGGGATTGGAATGAAAACTGACATTTTCCAGTCCCATGGCCACTGCTGAGTTTTCCAAATTTGGTGGCATATTGAGTGCAGCACTTTCACTGCGTCATCTTTTACGATTGAAATAACTCAACTGGAATTCCATCACTTCCACTNTTGGAATGAAAACTGACATTTTCCAGTCCCGTGGCCACTGCTGAGTTTTCCAAATTTGGTGGCATATTGAGTGCAGCACTTTCACTGCGTCATCTTTTACGATTGAAATAACTCAACTGGAATTCCATCACTTCCACTAGCTTTGTTTGTAGTGATTCTTCCTAAGGCCCACTTGACTTTGCATTCTAAGGTGTCTGGCTCTGGGTGAATGATCAGACCATCATAGTTATCTGGGTCATGAAGATCTTTTTAGTATAGTTCTTCTCTGTATTCTTGCCACTTCTTCTTAATATCTTCTGCTTCTGTTAGGTCCATGTCATTTCTGTTCTTTATTGGACCCATCTTTGCATGAAATGTTCTCTTGGTATCTCGAATTTTCTTGAAGAGATCTCTAGTTTTTCCTATTCTGTTTTCTTCTATTCCTTTGCACTGAACACTGAGAAAGGCTTTCTTTTCTTTCCTTGTGATTCTTTGGTACCTGGCTTTCAAATGGGTATATCTTTCCTTTTCTCCTTTGCCTTTTGCTTCTTTTCTTTACTCAGCTCTTTGTACAGCTTCCTTAGGCAACCATTTTGCCTTTTTGCATTTCTTTTTTGGGGGATGGACTTGATCCCTGCCTCCTGCACAGTGTCATGAACTGTCGTCCATAGTTCCTCAGGCTCTCTCTGTATCAGATCTAATCCCTTGCATCTATTTGTCACTTCCACTGTGCAACTGTGAGGGATTTGATTTAGGTCATACCTGAATGGTCTAGTGGTTTTCCCTAATTTCTTCAATTTAAGTCTGAATTTTCCAATTCACATGAGTAATAGTCCCTAGTGCCTAGTGGTAAAGTATCTGCCCCATTGCAGCAGATGTGGGTTCGATCCCTGTATCAGGAAGATCCCCTGCAGAAGGAAATGGTAGTACAGTCCAGTATTTTTGCCTGTGAAATCCCGTGGACAGAGCAGCCTGGTAGGCTATAGTCCATGGGGTTGCAAAAGAGTCAAACATGACTTAGTGAGTAAGCAAATAAGTAAAAAACCAAAAAAAAAAAAAAGCCTTCCTGTATTCCATTGTGTATATGTGTGTGTGTGTGTGTTTGTATGTGTGTGTATCACATCTTTATCCACTCATCTATCAATGGACATTTAATTCGCTTTCATATTTTGGCTATTGTCAACAGTGGGGTGCATGTGTCTTTTGAATTATGGTTTTCTCTGGATATATGCCCATGTGTGGGCTTCCATGGTAGCTCAGATGGTAAAAAGTCTGCCTTCAACACAGAAAACCTGAGTTCAATCCATGGGACAGGAAGATCCCCTAGAGAAGGGAGTGGTCACCACTCCAGTATTCTTGCTTGGAGAATCCCTAGGACAGAGGAGCCTGCCAGGCTACAATCCATGCATTGCAAAGAGTAGGATAAGACTATGCCACTAAGCATTACCATGCCCATGTGTGGGATTGCCGGATCATATGCTAATTCTATTTTTAGTTTTTTAAGGAACTTTTGTACTGTTCTCCATAATGGTTGTGCCAATTTACATTCCTACCAACAGTGTAGGAGGGTTCCTTTTTCTCCTTACCCTTTCTAGCATTTATTAGTTATTTGCAGACGTTTTGATGATGGCCATTCTGACTGTTGTGATGTGATACCTCATTTTAATTTTGATTTGCATTTTTCTATAGTTAGTGACATGGGGCATCTTTTCATGTGTTTCTTGGCCATTTCATGTGTTTGTTGGGGAATATCTGCTTGGACTTCTGCCCATTTTTTGATTGGGTTGTTTGTTCTCTTCTGTATTGAGCTGCATGAGCTGTTTGTATATGTTGGAGATTAATCCCTTGTCAGTCTTATAATTTGCAAATATTTACATATCATTTGATATTTTCTCCCAATTCATAAGTTGTCTTTTCATTTTATTTATGATTTCCTTTGCTGTGCAAAAGCTATTAAATTTGATTAAGTCCCATTTGTTTATTTTCATTAATCTAGAGATGGATCTAAAAGATATTGCTTACCTGTTGACCATTTGTATGTCTTTGGAAAAATGTTATTCTGATCATTTGCTCCTTTTCGATTGGTGAATTTCTGTTTTTTTTGCAACCAAGTTGTATGAGTTCTTTACATAATTTTAATATTAATATTAAATAGAACTTGCCATGGAATAATGGACTGGTTCAAAATTGAGAAAGTAGTACATCAAGGCTGTATATTGTCACCCTGCTTATTTAACTTAATATGCAGAGTACATCATGCAAAATGCCAGGCTGGATAAAGCACAAGCTGGAATCAAGATTTCTGGGAGAAATATTAATAACCTAAGATATGCAGATGATACTACCCTTATGACAGAAAGTGAAGAGGAAATAAAGAGCTCCTTGATGAAAGCAAAAGAGGAGACTGAAAAAGCTGGCTTTAAAACTCCACATTCAAAAAGCTAAGATCATTGCATCTGATCCCATCACTTCATGACAAACAGATGAGGAAACAATGGAAACAATGACAGACTTTATTTTCTTGGGCTCCCAAATCACTGTGGATGGTGACTGCAGTCATGAAATTAAAAGATGCTTGCTCTTTGGAAGAAAAGCTATGACCAACCTAGACAGCATATTAAAAAACATTACATTGCCAACAAATGTCCGTCTAGTCAAAGCTATGGTTTTTCCAGTAGTCATGTATGGATGTGAGAGTTGGACCATAAAGAAAGCTGAATGTTGAAGAATTGATGCTTTTGAACTATATTGTTGGAGAAGACTCCTGAGATTCCCTTGGACTTCAAGAAGATGAAACCAGTCAATCCTAAAGAAATCAATCATGAATATTCATTAGAAGTGCTGATGCTGAAGCTGAAACTGAAGGTCCAAAACTTTGGCCACTTGATGCAAAGAGCCGACTCACTGGAAAAGACCCTGATGCTGGGAAAGACTGAGGGCAGGAGAACAAGAGGGTGACAGAGAATGAAATGGTTGGATGGCATCTTTGACTCAATAGACATGAATCTGAACAAACTCTGGGAAATAACAAAGGACAGGGAAGAGTGGCATGCTGCAGTCCATAGGGTCGCAAAGAGTTAGCAATTTAACAATATTAATATTAATCCCTGATTGAGTAAATGATTTGGTGTACACTTTCTCCCATTCAATAAGTCACTTTTTCATTTTATTAATGGTTTCTTTAAAAAAATTTTTTTTAAATATAAATTTATTTAATTGGAGGCTAATTACTTTACAATATTGTATTGGTTTTGCCATATATCAACATGAATCTGCCACAGGTATACATGTGTTCCCCATCCTGAACCCTCCTCCCTCCTCCCTCCCCGTACCATCCCTCTGGGTCATCTCAGTGCACCAGCCCCAAGCATCCAGTATCATGCATAGAACCTGGACTGGCAATTCATTTCATATATGATATTATGCATGTTTCAATGCCATTCTCCCAAATCATCCCACCCTCTCCCTCTCCCACAGAGTCCAAAAGACTGTTCTATACATCTGTGTCTCTTGCTGTCTCGCATACAGGGTTATCGTTACCATCTTTCTAAATTCCATATATGTGCGTTAGTATACTGTATTGGTGTTTTTCTTTCTGGCTTACTTCACTCT
>SJYQ01000819.1:249220-259758 GCA_006410935.1 Redunca redunca
CACTGACTCGATGGACGTGAGTCTGAGTGAACTCCGGGAGATGGTGATGGACAGGGGGGCCTGGCGTGCTGCGATTCATGGGGTCGCAAAGAGTCAGACACGACTGAGCGACTGAACTGAACTGAACTGATTGGACTAGAGTTGACTTAGTGTTGTATTAGTTTCAGGGGATACAGCAAAGAGATTCAGTTTTACATATATGTATATCTTCTCGTGTTAGATTCTTTCCCATATACATTATCACATTGAGTATTGTTAATCTCTACCTCCTAATTTATTCCTCCCTGTTTTCCCTTTGTTAACCATAAGTTTATTTTCCAAGTCCGCAAATCTCTTTCTGCTTTGTAAATTCATTTGTATTTTTTTTTAAGATTCCATGTATAAATGATATGATCTTTGTTTTTCTCTAACTTACTTCATTTAGTATGATAATCTCTAGTCCATCCATGTTGTTGCACATGATATTATTTCATTCATTTATACAACTGAGTGATATCCTATTGTATAAATGTACCGTATCTTGTTTACCCACTGACCAGGTGGCTGTGGGTTTGGGGACTTTAGGCTGCCTGTCTGCCGATGGGTGGGGCTGTGTTCCTGCTCCTTTGGTTGTTTGGCCTGAGGCATCCCAACAATCGAGCCTGCAGTATGCTATGTGGGACCAGGTCTTGGTGTCAAAATGGTAGTTTGCAGGAGAAGTAAAAGTTGCTCATTTTCACTTCGAGGAAAAAAAAGTCACGTCCGACTCTTTGTGATTCTTTACTGGCTGAGCCACAAGGGAAGCCCCAGGAGAGATCATGCCAATTAGTACTCCTCAGTCCAGTATGTCTAACTTTGCTTTCCTGGTGGTTCAGATGATAAAGAATCTGCCTGCAATGTAGGATACCTGGGTTCTATCCCTGGGTCAGGAAGATTCCTTGGAAAAGGGAATGGCTACCCACTCCAGTATTCTTGCCAGGAGAATCCCATGAACAAAGGATTCTGGCAGGCTACAGTCCATGGTGTTGCAAAGAGTCAGACATGACTGATGAGCTAAGCACAGTATGTCTTGACACCAGTGTCCTTGTCCCCACAGTGAGCCACAGCTATCGCCTGTCTCCCCAGGAGACTCTCATTTTGTGGTTTCATGATTTTCTTCTGTTTTATGCTTGTGTTCTCTCTCTCTTATTTATTTACTTTTTGTTAATCTACTGTATGTTTTTGATTTGTGGTTATCCTGTTTTTCAATTATGTTAATCCATTATTATATCTGCTTGCTTTAGACTGGTAATCATATAGGCTCAAACACATTCTAGAAAAAGATCTACATTTTCTTACTCTCCTCCTCCACATTTTATGATTTTGATGTACTTTTATATAATCATTTTTATTCTTTTGCTATTCATTGTAGTTATCCCCACTTTCATAAACATTTTTTATGTTTTAATCTGTATAGTGGCTTATTTAAGTGATTTACTTTCCAATAGTAATTTTCTCTTTTCTATAGATTCTTGCTTATTTTCTATTTAGAGAAGACCTTTCAGTACTACTTTTAGGCTAGGTTTAGCATTGTTATATTCTTTTGTTTTAATTTATTTTTGATTGGAGCATAATTGCTTTACAGTGTTGTGTTGGTTTCTGCTGTGCAACAGTGTAAATCAGCTAAGAACACATATATCCCCTCCATTTTGAGCTGACCCTCTAGGTCATCAGAGAGTGCCAAGTTGAGCTCCCTGTGCTATAGAGCAGTGTCCCATCAGCTATTTGCTTGTCTGAGAAATTCTTTTTTTGTTTTTAATTTCACAAATCAAGCTTATTTTTATTTTTTTTTCTCTTTTTTAAAAATTTTAATTGGAGGTTAATTACTTTACAATATTGTATTGGTTTTGCCATACATCAACATGAATCTGCCACAGGTATACACGTGCTCCCCATCCTGAACCCTCTCCCTCCTCCCTCCCTGCACCATCCCTCTGGGTTGTCTCAGTGCACCAGTGAAACAAATCGCCAGTCCAGGTTTGATGCATGATACTGGATGCTTGGGGCTGGTGCACTGAGAAATTCTTTATCCTTTTATTCTAAATAATAATCTTGCCGGGTAGAGTATCCTAAGTTGCATGTTTTTCCCTTTTAGGACTTTGAATATATCTTGCCACTCCCTTCTGTCCTGCAAATTTTCTGTAAAGAAATCAGCCAACATCCCTTTTAGTGAACTCTTTGTTTTTCTCTTGCTGCATTTATTTTTTTAAAAAACTTTTATTTATTTGGCAGTGCCAGGCCTTAGCTATGGCACATGGAATCTTCGATCTTGATTGTGGCATGTGGGATCTAGTTTTTGCCCAGGGATTAGACCCGGGCCCCCTACATTGGGAGCACAGAGTCTTAGCCAGTGGACCACCAGGCAAGTCCTCTCTCTTGCTGCATTTAGAACTGTCTCTTTGACTTTTGCCATTTTAACTATAGTATGTCTTATTGTAGGTCTTGTTTGCATTCATCTTGTTTGGTACTCTTTGTGCTTCCTGCTCCTGGATAGCTGTTTCCTTCTTTAAGTTTGGGAAGTTTTCAGGCATAATTTTTTCAAATGCATTTTTGATCCCCCTTTCTATTTCTTCCCCTTTTGGGATCCCACCTATGAATGATTGTCATGCTTTTTATTACTGTTTTGGTCTCATATGTTGCTTTCGTTTTTTTCATTTGTCTTTCTGTCTTCTGTTCTAATTGGATAATTTTCATTATTCTCTCTTCCAGATCACTTATTTGTTCTTCTACATTATTCAGTTTGCTCTGCCTAGGCTTGAGTTCAGCTTCCATCTCAGCAAATGAGTTTTCTAATTTTACTTGGTCCTTTTTATAGTTTCTAGTTCCTTTTTACAATAATCTGCATTTATATCAATAGTCTTTCTTGATTCCTTCATTATTTTTTATTACCTCCTTTTGAACCAGTGTCTATTAGAGTGAAGAGGACTGTTTCATCATTTGTTCTTTCAAGGGAATTTTCTTAATCTTTTAGTTGGGAGTGGTTCCTCTGTTCCTTCATTTTACTTATTTTCTCTGTCTCTATGAGTTTAGGGGAAACAGTTACCTACTGTGGTCATGGAGGGTTGCATCCCCACGTAGCCTGCGTGTGTCTAATGTTTTTGGTGCAAGAGCTGTTTATCTGCTGCCTTTTTCCTCAGTGTATGCTGGTTGTTTCCCCTTTGATAGAGGGTATGACTGCTCTGGTGACTATAGCCTGCCGTGGAGATCGAGAGAGGCTTCCTCTTTGCTCTGTGATTGTCACGGTCCTAGCAGGGGCAGGTTCGACTCCCCAGATGTTGGTGTTCAAGGCCCCAGGTTCCCTTCTGAGCCGCACTGTGAGGTAGGTGGGACTGGAGCACTCCTGCCGGCAGAGGAGCCACTGAGCCTTCCTCTGCAGGCGCTTTCCACTGGGAAGCGTGCACTCTGGTGTTGCCTGCCACCCGTTGTATGGGCTGACAAAGTACACTCTTGCTGACACCGCCCTCAACCTCCTCGGTCGTGGAAAGGCAGGCAGCAGGCCCTGGTGTAGTCACAAAACCACCTGCCCAGATCCACTGAGTCAGGTCCCAGGATCACAGTACTCACGCACCTGGACCCGCCGTGGGAGCTACAGACGCAGCCAGTCTGTGATCCGGCCCATCGGTGCTAATACTGGACTGGCCTTAGCCACAGGGACACGAGTACTCTGTTCAGATGTCCCACAGGTGCTGAGTTTAAACTGGTCCTGGTGGTGGTGGCATAAAGCTGTATGTCGCACAACCATGCGGGAAGAGAGCTCAAATTTCAGCTCTGCCTCCATGTGTGGGCAAGCACTTGCCTGCTCCTTGAACTTGCAGAGGCGGAGCTGTGCTCACTGTGATTGAGAATGAGGCTGCTGTGGGGTGCCTTGCCCCTCCCTTTGAGTGCTTGCATTAATAGTGAGGCTTCAAGGATCAACCTCAGCTCCTTTCTGCACATACCCTCAGTTGTATGTAGCTTGGGCCCTTCTCTGCCCTCTTCAGGTTTCAGCCAACCCCAGTCCTCTGTCCTCTCTCCGTGTGTGTCCTCTGAAGCCTGAATTTCAGCCCCCAGCCCCTGCACACACTAACAGACTTATCTCAGGCTGGGGAGTGCAGGAAGGTGGCACGGTCCCTTTGTTCTGGTCTCTCTCTGTTCTGCTTGCTGCAAGATGGCTGCTGCCCTCTCCTCCGAGCCTCTGAAGCTCCCTTTCTGTTCCAGCTCATGTCCCTGCCAGAGAAGGGGCTTCCCAGGGCAAGGGAACCTCTCCTCTTTCACAGCTCTTTCCCAGCATACAAGCTCCCATTCCAATGCCTTTGTTCTTTCTCTTTCATCCTAGCTGGGCATGTGGTGATCTTTATTGCAATTTGAGTTATATATTATCATCTGCCAGTATTCACCAGGTAATCTGTGAGAAGCATTCCACATGTAGATGTATTTTTGATGTATTTATGGGAGGAGGTGAGCTCCATATCCTCCTATTCTGCCATCTTGACCTGGCCCCTCAGAGCAGATCCCAAGATTTCATTGTAAAGTCAATTACGCACAATTGAACTGGCAAAACTAAACATATCTCTGTGAATGTGGAGATGTTGTAGTCTCCTTTTATAATAGCATATAAGTAAACACTTTAAAATTTAATAATAAACTCTTGGTTATTAGAATGGCCATTTAATTTGACACAAGAAACTTCTTTTGAAATGCTTTTATTTGTTAGTTTCTATCATAGGATTTGTATGTGTAATCCTATTTATGCCTAGAAAAAGACTGAGGGAGGTGTTATATAGTTGAATGGCTAATATTACTGTTGATTTAGCTAGGCTGTAGTACCCGTTATTTAATCAAATACTTATTCAAGTGTTGTTGTGACGGTGTTTTGAACTTGTGATAAATAGCTGTAATAAATTGTCTTCAAGTAAAGGAGACTACCCTTAATAATGTGAGTGAGTCTTTTCCCATCTTTTGAAGGGGCTTAAGAGTAAAAATAGAAATTTCATGGTGAGGAAATTTTGCCTCGAGACTGAAGCATTGATGCCTGTCTCGGTTTTCAGCCTCCCAGACTCTTGTACAAATTTTGGGCTCAAGACTGACACACGAATGCCCGCTGGCCTACTCTGTGATTTTAAACTTGCCAGCCCCACAATCATGGGAGCCAGTTCCTTAAAGTACTTCTCTTTATACATATACATGCAGTTATGATAAAAGATACCATATGTATATGTGTGTGTATATATATATATGTCTATATTTGCATCTATCCTATTGATTCTGTTTCTCTGGAGAACTCTGACTTTAACTTTAACTCTTGTTAACTTTGAGTGTGGGATTATGGGTATCAATTTTACTTTTTCTTTGCTATTAAGCACATTGTCCTCAGTGAACACTGCTGTTTAAGTAAAAGAGCATAGACTTTGTTTGATAGCTCTCCAACCACTTAGAAACTGCTAAGAAATTCTGAAAATTAAATTCCAACAATAAAGGGACATGATTTCTACAATAAGAAATTATAACTTTTGACTCTCCTAGAGAGGTTTTTGCTTGTTGGAACAACCCAAATTATGTATTTGAAGTTTTAAAAAAAATTTGATTGGAGTATAATTGCTTTGGGCTTCCCAGGTGGGCAGGTGGTAAAGAACCCACCTGCCAGTGCATGGGCAGAGACAGATGCAGTTTTGGTCCCTGGATTGGGAAGATCTCCTGGAGGAGAGCATGGCAACCCATTCCAGTACTGTTGCCTAAAGAATCCCACGGACAGAAGAGCCTGGTGGGCTATGTAGTTCATGGGGTAGCAGATTTGGACACAACTGAAGTGACTTAGCACGCAGGCATAATTGCTTTACAAGTTTCTGCTGTACAGTGAAGTAAATTATATATATCTAAATCTAAATATATATATATATGAACACACATGCACGCACACATATGTCCCCTCTCCCTGAACCTCTCTTCCACCCTCAATCCCGCCCCTCTAGGTCATCACAGAAGTCTGAGCTGAGCTCCCTGTGCTATACAGCTGCTTCTCGCCAACTCTCTAATTTACACATGGTAGTGTATAAACAGTGCTGCTCTCCCAATCTGTCCCAGCTTCTCCTTCCTCCCCTGTGTCCACATGTCCATTTGCTCGGTCTGTGTCTCTATTCCTGCCCTGCAAACAGGCTCATCTGCACCATCTTTCTAGATTCTGCACATATATGTTAATATACGATATTTGTTTTTCTCTTCCTGACTTACTTCACTCTGTATGACAGACTCTAGGTCCATCCACATCACTACAAATGACCCAATTTTATTTCTTTTTATGGCTGAGTAATGTTCCATTGTATACATGTACCACATCTTCTTTATCCATTCATCTGTCTATGGACGTTTAAGTAGCTGTCATGTCCTGGCTATTTTAAATAGTGCTGCAATGATTATTGGGAAGCATGCTTCTTTGGAGCTTCCTTAAAAAACTAAAACAAAAACAATAACAACCACCATATAACCAGCAATCCCACTACTTGGCATATACCTCGAGAAAACCATAACATATTTGGAGTTTTAAACAAATCTTGATATTTTCCCCCTAAAACTTGTTTAAAAATGTTATGGAAATTGAGAGTCAGAAAGCTCTATGGCAAACCCTGTGACTATGGGTTTGAACTGGCATAGAGATAAAAAACAAAACTTCCAAAACCCACCAAAGCAAAAGCAACAGAGAAAAACGTGATAAAATAAAATAAATAAAATAAACAAATAAGGTAAAATGTGTAGTATCCAAATAATATCACATAAATTATATTACCATATTGCTGGCTCATTTCCTTTACTTTTGAAGTTTTTGAGCTAACAGATGAGAAAATGTGTTAGACTTGTATCCTTTCACCAAGATTTGATGAGATTTCTTTTGATGACTGGAAAATATGGAGAACTCTGGGCTGGATATGACTTGATTAAGATGTTGCATTATTGAGCCTAAATGACAAAGTCTTGAACTGATGCATTGTTTGTGGGGAGTGAAAGGGAAATGGCTTTGAGATTTATCATGAAGACAAATGTGTGTGTTAGTTGCTCAGTCGTGTCTGACTCTGCAACCTCAAGAACTGTAGCCTGCCAGGCTTCTCTGTTCATGGGATTCTCCAGGCAAGAATACTGGAGTGGATTGCCATTCCCTTTCTCCAGAGGATCTTCCTGACCCATGAATCGAATCCTGGTCTCCTGCATTGCAGGCAGATTCTTTACCATTTGAGCTACAGGGAGAAGGAGGAATTTCGCATGATTTCTAGTTTGGAAATCTAGCTATATGTATATTCGATTCATTAAAATGGGGATACAGGCACAGAAACACATGTTGGGGAAGAGGGGTTAGGGGTGACAGTTTCAGATTAGGACATTCTGAACTTTAGGCACTTATCTGACACACAGATGGAGTTATTTATTTGGCAATGAAAAATGTCTTCTATAGCTCAGGAAGCACCCAAATACCCATTTGATGAGTAACAGCCACATTTAGGTCTAAATAAGTGTTGAAAATCTTAGTTGTAATAAAGAAAAAGGAACTAGTATGTATCTCAGAGATAAAAAATGTATTGAGGAATAGTTTCAATATGGGAGAGAATGGATATACTTATGTGGTAAGATGAAAATGCTGGTGGATAGGAATATGTGGAAGCTATAGAGAGGGTGTATTAAAAGAGAACATAATAGGGGAAAAACTATCAGAGGGCATAATGAAAAGAATAGTTGAGGGAATGATATTCAGAGCACCTGATTAATGTAAATAAATATCTTAGAGGGCTTCTTCCTCTAAGACATGAATAAATAAGGAAGAAGTATAGATGTTGGGGAGCAAGGAGTTAAAGCATCAAGCCAGTGACTCATTTCTGCCCTGGTCTGCCTTTGCTTTTACCATTATGTTAACATTTACAAATCTGGATGTAGAATACAAAGCAGTGACTGAGAACAGTCTCTAATATCCACAGAAAGGGAAATTTACTGATGACACTTCTCTCTACAAAGTCCATCTCCAACATTTCTAAGGCTAGTATCTCCACAGAGGAGAGGTCAAGTACTGTCTCCCATGAAGTCCTCTCAGACTTCGTCAATGATTGTTGCTGCTCTGGGATGTAATAGGTTGAGCTTAGCTTTTAACATGTTTTTCTTTTAGCTGTGTCATCCTATGAAAGGATGCTGCCCTTTCTGTAAGCTTTGACCACAGATTCTGATTGTTTGGTATTCTCTTAACCAATGTTTCCCAAACCAGTCTATGATGAGTCATCTGAAGACATGTTAAAAATACAACTTATTAGGTCTCACCTCTGGAAATTCTTATTCAATGTCTCTACTAGGGCAGGCATGATAATCTGTATTTTTGACAAGGACTGCAGATGACTCTCCAGATTAGCAGTTCCCAGTGGTAGCTTCTAATTAGCATCATCTCAACAGTGATCACACATAAAAATTCTTAAGTCCTAGACCATACATATTAATTAAGAATCGCTGAAAAAGGAGCTTGCAAAATATATATTTTCAGTTTCCCCAAAGGACTGTTGAGTGTAGCCAGTCTTCAGATAAGGAAGAACATTTGATTTAGGCCTGTAGTAATGGTGGCTCCATTAAATATATGAAGGACAGTTGTATCTTCAGAAAGAACCAAGACGAAATCCTCCTGAACTGATGTCATTGATAAAAATTCTGTTTGACTGAGACTGTGATATCTCTAGAGCAGGATTTCTCAACCTCAGAATTATTGACATTGGAGAGTGGATGATTCTTTGGTGTGGGAAGCTTCCCTGTGCCTCGTAGAATGTTGATCAGCATCTCTGGCTTCTACCCATAAGATGCCTCACACCTACCACAACTAAAAATGATCTCTACACACGGCCATATCCCCAGGGATACAATCACACTCAGTTAATACCACTGCTCTAGAGAAACGTTAGAGCACTGATTGTAATTTAATCAAACTTTGAAAAGCTTTATAGTATCAATAAAAAGGGCTCCTGTAATGACCTGGTCTTTTATACTGTGGCCTCTCCGGATGTCCCAGGATATGGTATATACTCTCAAGCTTGATATTGGTGGGATATGTATGCTTCCAAATACAGAAAAGGTGGGATATTGTTTCTTGGATTTAAGATATCTGTAGGTTAGGTATTGTAGGACTCTGGCCTGGACATTGTGATTTAGACCAATTTATCATGATTTTCTAAAAAGACAAAACCTTGATAATAGGGTAACACTTCTAATTTGCAAAAACCTTGAATATTTGGATAGCTGATATAGGCATGGCCTTTACATCTGTCTTCACAGATATAGAGTATTTTCTATCAGAAAAAGCATTAAGTATTGTACTTGGAGGTATTTTTTTAAATTAGCTAACTCCCAATTGTAATAAAATATATGACTGATAAAATAGTAGTATTTAAGAAAGATTCAGTAATTTGCTTATTTTATCTTTTCTTTTTTTTTTTTGCGATTTTACCACAAAGGGTAAATTCTTAGTTTAGGATTGTTATTTACATAAACTCAAATAATAGAGATCATTTTTACTCAGTGTTAGCAAACTATGGGGTTTGAGGGTTCCAAATACTGCTCTTACATCTGAGACCAATTGCAAATTTGAAGAGACTTTCTGAGACATCCTCAGTTTTGATTAATTCACCTGAAAGTTCCACAGAACTCATTGAAAATTATTATAGTCACAAGTATGGCTTATGAGAGGGAAAGGATCTAGTCAAGGGTGGAGACCCATAAGGCAGAGTCTGGGTAGATTCCAAATGGGAAGCCTCTTTTGTTCTCTGGATACGTTACCTTCCTTGCATTGATATGTGACATAAGCACATATCATTGCCAACCAAGGAATCTCATCCAAGTTTCAGTCTTCCGGTTTTCATCCGGGGCTCCATTGCTGCTGCTGCTGCTAAGTCGCATCAGTCGTGTCCAACTCTGTGTGACCCCATAGACAGCAGCCCACCAGGCTCCCCCATCCCTGGGATTCTCCAGGCAAGAACACTGGAGTGGGCTGCCATTTCCTTCTCCAATGCATGAAAGTGAAAAGTGAAAGTGAAGTCGCTCAGTCATGTTCGACTCTTAGCGACCCCATGGACTATAGCCTACCAGGCTCCTCTGTCCATGGGATTTTCCAGGCAAGAGTACTGGAGTGGGGTGCCATTGCTTTCTCCCCAGAATTAACTGATTGATTGCCCATATGTTTGATTGCAGATGCTAGGTTGCAGATGCCATATGACCCAACTATCACACCCTAAAACATGGCTGGCCTTTCTAGCATAGCCAGCCCCTCCCCTAAACAAAGATATCTGCATCAGGTATGTCATAGATTGTGTTCCAAAAGTCGAATGCAAAGTCAGATCTGTTTTTGGGCAACGCCAAATTTTTTGCATAGTTGAGCGATGGAAACTTATATAGGCTGTTTGACATATATGTGTGTAAATTATTGAGGATTCACTATGCTTCAGATGTTTTTACACATATTCTTTTCTAAAATCCTTACATTAGCTTCTAAACAATTGAATCAGATTTGAACTTACATGTTGTGTTATTAT
>SJYQ01000819.1:260018-289556 GCA_006410935.1 Redunca redunca
TATTTAGGTTCTGTGATTTCCCATTATTTCAAAGCTGTATGATGTCATGGAAGGTAGTATTCATAAGACCCTGGAATTGGCTTAGAAGACATAAATAGGCTTTGGAAAATATTTCCAGGGAGTTGTGGAGACTCAGAAAATGCTTGGAAATATTTCTGGTAGCCTGTCACGATAAAGGAAATTGAGAAACATGTTTTTGTGTCTAAAATGAAAGTCCATATGGCAAACCAAAAAATTTGTTTCAGCCAACGGTTCATGATTTTCTTGTTATTGATAGACTACTTTACCATCTGAATGTGAAAAAAAAAAAGTATGGGTAATGATGGTCCCTTTTTTTCAAAAGAGCACTGTCTTACTGACTTCTTAATTGCCAAGAATATATATTTTTGTACTTCTACTGCCACTTGAGTACAATAACATTGGGAAGATTATTCTAGGTTATATCAGTATTACAGAACATTTCTTCTAAATATAAAAACTGCTAGAACTTGGAGAATCATTTGTGACTTTATAAAAAGCTCTTGGTTGTACTCTTTAAACAGTCATAAAATTTGCATATTACTTGTCAGACCAAAATGAATTTCATTTTACAAGAACATTGTCTTCATCTCCTCTTCTCCACATAAACTATGATTATTTTCTCCTTGTGTAGTTTTATAGTTAAAATTATTAAAATTATTATGGCCTATCAGTCCTAGTAGCTGTTGAGTGACTTGAATAGTTTTAAGACATGCAATAAAGAGGTTTATTAATGGGCAAATAATCCCTCTAGGTTAAGCTGAAAAAACTTAATCATAATACAGTAGTCCCCAAATATCTTAGATCATAAACAATAGAGTTGGAAACCTTCTTGGTGGAAAGTGAACTGAGCTTCTTTGAAATCTCTAATTCTGTGAGCCCCGTTTATCATAGCCTTTTTAAGAAATAATTTTCTTGGATAAGTAGGGCTCACTGGATCCTGCCACAGGCAAAAGGCGTACATTAGGCATTAATATGAAGGTGGTAGTACTCATGCCTCGTGTTGCATAGTTCTTTGCATTTTCCAGAATGTTTTCAAATATATCTAGTCGACAAGAAAGAAGAGTAAAAAATTGTCATTCAGACTTTTAGCTGGTTGTCTTTGAGGCCTAGTTTGGTGTCCTGTGGTTGCTTCGACGTAGGGACATTTCAGACAAAAATATGTTTGGCCTCCTGAAGGGGTATTCATTGTGGTTACCAGAAAACTTGTGTTTTGTATCCCAAATCACAAAATTTTCCGGAGGTCTATTTGTCTCTCACCAGTAAGGAAGAAATACAGAAAGAAAGAAACCTGTAACCAACAATATCAGTGATAAAATGAAGAAGTAGGGTTGAAAATATTCCTTGTGAAGTGAAAGTGAAGTCGCTTAGTCGTGTCCGACCCTCAGCAGCCCCATGGACTGCAGCCTTCTAGGCTGCTCCATCCATGGGATTTTCCAGGCAAGGGCTGAAAATATTCCTTAGCACTGGCTTTAAAATTCTGGTTCTGGGATCAGATCTACTTGAGTTATATTGGGCCTTTATTAAAAATACAGAATCACCAGAGATGGGACTCAGCAAATCTTTGGTTTAATAGCAGGTTATTCTCATGTGTATGCATTTTTCAGAACCACTGTGTTAATGAATCACAAAACCTGAGAATTCATTTTAGGGAGCAAGTATACACAACTAGTGAGGATCTGAAGCTAGGGGGTAGTCAGTACAGGCATGAGAATAATTGATATTAAAATTAGGAGGGCTAGAACATGGGGGTCACCTCTGTTGAGATGGAGGGTATCCAAAAAGAGCTGTATATTTCCTATGCAACAGAGGGACATCGTCTAGAAGAGGAAATTGGCAGGTCCACATGGGATCATTAATAGTGTTCCTATTTCTTACCTGCGTATGGAGCATAGGACAGGAGCCTCAGCCTTCTAGGCCCATGGTTGACGGGAGATCTTGAAAAAATTATTTGTGTTGGGACACTGAGAAATCACGGATATCACTGAACTTCCAGGGACTATAAGGTGATGAAGAAACTTTGTATAACATGATATACCCTATTGCAGGCCATATAGTTTTTAGGACTTTTCTCCCTTTCTTTTAAACTTATAACACTAAATTGTATGTTTGAATTCTACAAATGCTGGGCTGACTAATAGATTATGTTTCCCTAAGTATCTAGGTAGGGGATCATACTAAGACATATAACAATTTCTCTTTGTTGTCATGTAACCCAGCTTCATCATGCTTTTGGCTGAATGTTTATATATATTATATAATGTGATTTCATAGCTCTAAAATTACACTTTATAGGAGCCTAGATTTGACTACTGGTCCACCAGGTGACCTCACTGGGAGGCAGGGGGCCAGGGACATACTTTAGGAGCAGGTCGCTGTATCCCCCACAGGAGGACTTCTGGTGGCCCTTGGCTGGGGGCATGAAGGTGTCCAGGCCAGCCCTCCCATTGTGTCCCTCACCAGGCGCTGCTGGCCTGGGATGGCTTTCCTTCCTCCTTTGAGGGAGAATTAGATTTTTTGCAGGAACTTTTTTTTTAAGTACTTCTCAAGATTGCACAGCTGAGCGACTTCACTTTCTCTTTTCACCTTCATGCATTGGAGAAGGAAATGGCAACCAACTCCAGTATTCTTACCTGCAGAATTCCAGGGACAAGGGAGCCTGGTGGGCTGCCGTCTATGGGGTCACACGGAGTCGGACACGACTGAAGCGACTTAGCAGCAGCAGATTTGACTACATGAATGCAGTTTCCATGGACTGGGGATGAAGATGTAAGAGATTAATTCCTACTTTCAGAGTTCTTACTGAAGTGGGGGAAAAATGAATAAATGCACTATGACTATACAATATGATGGGGGAACTGAAAGAGGTTTGTGCAGGTCACCATGAGCTCAGAGAGGAGAGATTACCAGGTCAGTTTGGGGATGGCATAGGGAAGGATTTAATGAGGAGATATCTGAAACAAAGGGATATGCTAAGGAGAGAGTTTTCCTAGGCAAGTGAGGTGGTAGTGATGATGGGCAGGTGGCTTTGAAACCAGAAGGAGCAATATGAGAGGAAAGCTAGCAGGTGACAGAAAGCACGCTGCATTCTTGCAGCTTCAGATGTTTGTTCAGGGCATGTATTTTGAGGATAAGAGTGGTGAGAGATTGCTACTAAAGAAGCAGGCAGAAGATTCTGAAAGAGCTTATTTGTCATCATAATGAATTTGGATTTTTATCATGAAGTTAGAGGATGTCTGTTGAAGGATTTGAATCAGGAAGCTAACAATGATTAGACATGCAACTTAGAAAGAATTTCTCTGATAGAAGCATAAAGATTGTATTTCGGTCAGAGGATTTGTAACACAGAGAAATTTGTTGGCTGGCTACTGAAATAATTCAGATGAGCAATGAGGATGGAAGTAAAGCATTGACAGCAGGAGTAGAGAAGATGTGAAAGACTGACCAGCTATTAGGGAGAGGGGATAGACAAAACTTGTTGATAGATTGGGTACGGGAAAAAAGAGGGGTCTATGAATACTGTATGGATGGAGGCGTCATTTATAAGATGGGAAATCATAGTGAGATTAGCATGTATGGGGTAAGAATATACACTGAATTGGGGGCATGTTGAGTTTTAAATGTGATCCCTAGGTTGAGAAGATCTGCTGGAGGAGCACATGGCAATCCACTCCAGTGTTCTTGCCTGGAGAATCCCATGGGCAGAGGAGCCAGGCGGGCTAGGGTCCATTGGTTCACACAGAGTTGGACATGACTGAAGGGACTTAGCAGCACACGTGATATTCAATGGAGATGAGAACTAGATGATATCATCCAGGGAGCAGAGGAACAGTGAAACTAACATGGTGATGGTGATTGTGCTAACAGAATTAAACTGCTATAGCAGTGGCTCAGTTCAGTTCAGTTCAGTTCAGTTGCTCAGTCGTGTCCGACTCTTTGCGACCCCATGAATTGCAGCACGCCAGGCCTCCCTGTCCATCACCAACTCCCGAAGTTCACTCAGACTCACATCCATCGAGTCAGTGATGCCATCCAGCCATCTCATCCTCTGTCGTCCCCTTCTCCTCCTGCCCCTAATCCCTCCCAGCATCAGAATCTTTTCCAATGAGTCAACTCTTCACATGAGGTGGCCAAAGTATTGGAGTTTCAGCTTCAGCATCAGTCCTTCCAAAGAACATACTGGTAGATTTTGTCAAAAGGGCAGTTTTTCTATTGTGTTACTTTTGATTTTGATGAAGAATTGCAAATTTTATAGTGACACAGGACACACAGAACGCCTGTTGGTGCTTCACACATTTGCAGCTTATTTAATACTCAGTTGGGATTTTCCTGTGGCTGGTGAACAAGAAATACTTTTTTTTTCCGGAGAAGTTATGGTATTTGTTTTGGGATGGTGAAAGTGATTTTTATAACAGAATGTTACAGTATAAACAGAAGAAAAAAGGAAGTGAGAGAAGAAACCTGTGTAACAAGTTAAAAAGCAAATCAACAGAGAAAGACTTCCAGTTGCTCCAAGAAATATCTGAAAAGATGGAAGAACCCCGCAAGCATGTTGTAAAGACATCTAAGAGGAGGAGAACACCTCAAAGATATATCAATCAAGAACAACAGACAGAATGAGGAAAATAAAAGTTAAGTTATATTGATATTAGCTTCAGTATGTGAAACTTTAGTGAAAGTAGGCTCATTGAGTGATATGGCAAAAGAGATTTCCAACACAATAAACTTGTTAGTCTTTCCTCAAGCACTTTCCCTTTCTCTGAGTTTCTTGTACTCTACAAGAAGTGTATTCAGAATAACACATTTAATGTTAAAATCATATCATTAACATGAAAATATATAATATATGTGAGATTAATGTGACTGCTATATTTTACATGATGTGTGCATGTGTGTGTGCTAGGTCACTTCAGTTGTGTCTGATTCTTTGTGACCCTATGGACTGTAGTCTGCCAGGCTTCTCTGTCCATGGGATTCTCCAGGCAAGAATACTGGAGTGGGTTGCCATGTTCTCCTCCAAGGGATCTTCCCTACCCAGGGATCGAACTTGTATCTCTTACTTCTCCTGCATTGGCAGGCAGATTCTTTACCACTAGCCCCATTTTACCTGATACTATCCTTTTTTTCATCCATTCATCCACCCATTCAGATAACTGCTGCTACTGCTGCTAAGCCGCTTCAGTCATGTCCGATTCTGTGCGACCCCAGAGATGACAGCCCACCAGGCTCCCCAGATATTTATTTGGCCAGGTACTATGTTTGACCCTGGAAATATGGAAATGATTAATGGTACTATACAAAATCTGTTGACTACTTGTTATGTTCCAGATGTTGTGCTAAGTGCTTTGCATATAGTAATTCATGTAACAAAATAATTACATGAAAACAAACAAACAAACAAACAAACCAGAGCCCTAGTAACAAAACTAATCACACTAAGGAACTGGCTGGCAAATCTGAAAACTGTAGGACAGTTTGATAGGCTGGAGACTCAGGGAAGAGCTGATGTTGCAGCTCAAGTCCAAATGCAGTAATGAGACAGAAATCTCCCTTTGGGTACATGAATCTTTTTCTCCTAGTGCTTTCAACAGATTGGATGAGGCCCACCCATATTATGAAGAACAGTCTGCTCTACTTAAAGTCTATTGATTTAAATGTTAGTCTCATGTGAAAAATAACCTTCTGAGTGATATCTAAACTGATATTTGACCAAATATCCAGGTACTGTGGCCTAGCTAAGTTGACACAAAAACTTAATCGTTACACTCTTTATATATCTTAACATCTCTCAACAACCTTATGAGGTATTATTACCAATGCTATTTTACAGATGAAGAATTGAAGGAAAAGGAAAAGGGGTTTGCTTTGGATAACAGGATTAGTAAGTTATAGAACAAGTATTCAAACAGCTAATCTAATTCAAAGTGGAGTGAAAGTCATGTACAACTGTTTGTAACCCCATGGACTATACAGTCCATGGAATTCTCCAGGCCAGAATACTGGAGTGAGTAGTCTTCTCCTTCTCCAGGGGATATTCCCAACCCAGGGATCAAACCCAGGTCTCCTGAATTGCCAGCAGGTTCTTTACTAGCTGAGTCACAAGGGACCCCTTCTAATTTAAAGTCGGCACTCAAAGCTATAATGCTTCCATTTACAGGTGAAGAAACTAAGGAAGAGAGAGGTTAACTTACTTGCCCATGTCATTCAGCTAGTAGGTGATGGATTCAGAACATGAACTCAGATCTGACTTTAAAGTCTCTATCGTTAACAGCAACACAATAAATATTTGTCCCCAAGGCAGTTCTTGGTCTATTAGGGAAATCATACATGAAAACAATTTGCACTGATAGGAAATGATTAATTTTATTTGGAGATGTAAGAACATTCCTGGGAAATAAGGCCTCTGAACTTGGCTTTGAAATTAATAACCCTTTAAAAGCACATTCTAGGAAGAGGTTATGGACTGTGCAAGGTGATGAATATGAAACAGCTAGGTGTATTTGGGAAAGCTTAATAATTTTGGTACCACTTCCACTGGCATGAGGTACCTGTAGATGTAAGGGTGGGGTAAGTAGAGATCAGGAGATGATGGTGGCCATCCTACCCAGTTGAGGTGGGACTGGATTTTATTTTGTGGTTGGTAGGAAGCCACAGGAAATTTTGAACAGGAGAGAAATACTATTACACTTTAGTTTTAGTAAGATGCTAAAGTCTGTCAGAAAAAAAATTACGAAAGACTTTGAAGTAAACCAAACACATTACGAGGTGTCTTCAATCAAAATGTATGTGCTGTCTAGAGCACACTCTTCTGGGTTATTTTGATTTTATAGAATTTGCATCTTTCATTGTCTGAGCTATTTAAAACTGTAAATTGTAGATCACGGCAATGAAAATGACTCTTATCCATAGATGTGCAAATGAATTCTGTCTGGTGGAAGGAAAATCAATTTCCCTCCCTGCTGTGGAAAAAGCAAGATTTGCAACTATTTATAAATTCAGTTCAGCATTCCTGATTAGCCTATATAAGTGTGGTTCTTTGACTACTCCTTTGAACCCATTCCAGCATCTTATCAGTTGCCTCATTAATTAGGCAATTAAATAAAATCCTTGATAAATATTATTCTATATTTGTATAAAATTCATCATCTTAATCTTTAAATTTTGTTCTTTAACAAGTCTGTCCTAAAGGATGAGATGATGTAATCTGTACAAAGGCAGTGCTAGCACCTAGGGTTGGAGGGAAGTTGGTAAATTAGAGATGGCTTTGGGATGTATACTGGCAAGACTTAGCACTCTGAAGATATGGGAAATGACAACATATGAGGGTTCAAAAATGATTCCCAGATTTCTGGTATGATTGATAGCAAAGATAGCAGTTTCTTATATCAAAACATGATTATTGGGGAAAAAGAGATGAAGGTATACATAATGAAAGATTATCAGATATTTGATTGTGGAGTTCAGAAGTACCTGAGGCTAGAGATTCTGATTTGGGGCTCAAATTTATACTTGTAAACTTGTGGGACTAGATTGAAGCACAAAGGAAGAAATGTAGATGAAAATCCAAGTGGGTCTGGTGTAGAGGATTTTAGGCATGAGCAGAATGAAAGGATCCATGAAAAGAGACTGAAAGTAAATCTCTTTTATTTATGGTAGCAAAGGAAGGGCAATATTTTTAGAGGAAAAGTCTAATCAATGGTGTCAACAGCTAGAAATTTCAGTCCATTGGATTTGGCAATGTGGCTATTGCCAAGAAAGTTTAACTTTCAAGATGGCAGGATAGAAGCAAACTGCATGACAATGTTGGGAATTAGATAATTGGATAGAAAATAAAGAAAGCTATGGGAAAGGAGGAAAGGATGAATACAGGATTAAGGGAGAAATTTTTAAGAGTGAGCATAAGGAGGGGAAGCCATTTGAAAACAACGAAAAGAGAGAGTAAAATTGTACAAAGAACTCAGAGTCCAAGTGGAGATATCAGCCTTCAATAGGAGGAAGAACGTGTTCTACCCTTATACTCAGGAAAGCAGAAATAACTAGGAGCAACACAGGTACCTTTGAACGCTGGAAAGTAGGAAGGCGAAATATATCTTACTTGATTTTCAATATCATGTACTCAGAGTGGAGCTGTGGAATTCAAGAGGAATGGCAAAATTATGACTAGTCCTCGAAATGAATGGGAATGGGAACTAATGAAAGGTAAAATCAACATGATAAAATTAATCTGTTAAAGTAGCTTTGGTTCTGGTGTATTACTCTTTCCAAAGTTTTGTTTTGCAGGTGTAGAACATTGAGCCATGAATGATTGCTAAGCAATTTGCCTACTCTTAAATAGCTTTTTTCACCCTTCTGTAATCTTTTTTTACCAATAGTCTTTATGCTGCTGCTGCTGCTGCTAAGTTGCTTCAGTCGTGTCCGACTCTGTGCGACCCCGTAGACGGCAGCCCACCAGGCTCCCCCGTCCCTGGGATTCTCCAGGCAAGAACACTGGAGTAGGTTGCCATTTCCTTCTCCAGTGCATGAAAGTGAAAAGTGAAAGTAAATTCACTCAGTCGTGTCCTACTCTTAGCGACCCCATGGACTGCAGCCCACCAGGCTTCTCCATCCATGGGGTTTTTCAGGCAAGAGTACTGGATTGGGGTGCCATTATTGTATATTAGAAAACATAGGGACAAGGATTAGTCCACCAAATCTCAGTTATGCATAGCTGGCAACATTCCTTCTAATGTGGTAGCATATGATTTTAGATCTGTGATTGGAAATACTGGGTCATGAGATAATGTAGTACAGAACATATAATATTCAGTGGGGTAAAAATGTAACAGCAAGCTGTGGGAAGATGAGAACACCATAGTATCTAGGTTAGGAAAGGCAGATGGAGAAGGAACATGAAATGAAAGAGATTCAAGAGAGAAAGATATCAAATAGGGAGAAGATGATGTCAAGAATGAATCTCATATCTCAAGTTTGCTTAGAAACAACCTAGGATATGGCTAATGACGGCAGTATAATATTCATGGATAAGGTCTCAGAATTTTAGAATGACTCACCTATATAATGGTATCCCAGGCCTTTCTTTAGAAGAAATAAGTCATAGAAAGTACTGAAATTGCTGTGACAACATCTTATTCAGAAGCCCTCTGATTTTGAGATGATCAGTTTTTAAAAGAAAAGATTCTAAGCTGCAACTGTGATGAAGAATTGGGAAAAAGGCTTGACTTCAAAAGGTCTATCCACTTAACACTGAGCTTGATGAAATTTCTATTACTTGGTGCTAGAATTTTCCCATGAAAATTCTATTTCATGGATTTGGGTTATTTTTTTTGGAGGGAGTTTGCAACTGAGCCAAACCTGGGGGAATAATAATTTTTACTTTTTAGGAGAAAAGTATATGAATTTCTTTTAATCAAGGAATCATCAAAAATAGGATGTATAAAATACTCATGACTTTTTTTCTGTGTAAACTACTGTATATTAATGAAAGGAGAATGTCAAGGCTGTATATTGTCACCCTGCTTATTTAACTAATATGTAGAGTACATCATGCAAAATGCCAGGCTGGATGACTCACAGGCTGGAATCAAGATTGTTAGGAGAAATATCAACAACCTTAGATATGAAGATGATACTGCTCTAATGGCAGAAGGTGAAGAGGAACTAAAGAGCCTCTTGATGAGGGTGAAAAAACTGGCTTAAAACTCAACATTCAAAAAACGAAGATCATGGCATCTGCTCCAACACTTCATGGCAAATAGGTGGGGAAACAATGGAAACAGTGACGGATTTTATTTTCTTGGGCTTCAAAATCAATGTAGACAGTGACTGTAGCCAGGAAATTAAAAGACGGTTGTCTCTTAGAAGAAAAGCTATGGCAAACATAGACAACATATTAAAAAGTAGAGACATCACTTTGCCAACAAAGGTTTGTCTGGTCAAAGCTGTGTTTTTTCCAGTGGTCATGTATGGATGTAAGAGCTGGACCATAAAAAAGGCTGAGCACCAAAGAATTGATGCTTTTGAACTGTGGTGTGGAGAAGACTCTTAAGAGTCCCTTGGATATCTAGGAGATCAAATCAGTCAACCCTAAAGGAAATTAACACTAAATATTCACTGGAAGGACTGATGCTGAAGTTGAAGCTCCAATATTTTGGCTATGTGATGTGAAGAGCTCACTCGTTGGAAAAGACCCTGATGCTGGGAAAGATTGGGGGCAGGAGGACAAGGGGATGATGGAGGATGAGATGGTTGGATGATATCACTGACTCAAAGGAAATGAGTTTGAGCAAACTCTGGGAGATAGTGAAGGGCAGGGAAGCTTGGCATGCTGCCCCTCATGAAGTTGCAAAATTCAACACGACTTAGCGACTGAACAACAACAACAATGACTTATACTCAGTTTCAAAGAATTGGATAATAAGCATTTTCAAAGTTGAACTGATGATTTTATTCTCTCAGGAGACTATTTGTGACCAATAAGACTTAACATATATTGAGCGTTGGACATTGCTCTAAGTGCTTTAAAGGTTTTAAATTGTTTAATCCCCCCAATTATTCTATGAGTTAGAGACTGTCATCCTTATTTTATGACTGTGGAAACTGAACCATAGACTTTATTTTTTAATTTTTTAAAATTATTTTTCATTGGAATATTTTTGATTTACAAAAATATTGTGATGTTAGTTTCTCCTGTACAGCAAAGGGAGGCAGTTCTATATACACATTTATTCACTTTTTAGATACTGTTCCCATATAGGTCATTACAGAGTACTGAATAGAGTTCCCTATGGCTATTCAGTAGGTTCTTATTAGTTATGAATATTTATTTTAATTAGAGTAGTATGTATATGTCAATCCTAATCTCCTAATTTATTCCTCTTCCCCTTTCCCCTCTGGTAACCACAAGTTTCTTTTCTACATCTCTACCTCAACTTCTGTTTTGTAAATAGGTTCATTGGTACCATTTCTTTAGATTCCACATGTAAGTGGTAAATGATATGGTTTTTTTGTGTGCCTGACTTACTTCACTCAGTATGACAATCTCTAGGTCCATCTATGTTTCTGCAAGTGGCATTATTTAATCCTTTTATGGCTAAGTAATATACCGTTGTATATATGTACCACATTTTCTTTACCCATTCCTCTGTTGACAGATGTTTAGATTTCTTCCATATCCTGGCTATTGTAGATAATGCTGCAATGAACACTGAGGTGCATGCATTCTTTCACATTATGGTTTACTCCAGCTATATACTCAGGAGTGGGATTGGAAGATCATGTTGTAACTCTATTTTTAGTTTTTTTAAAGATCATTTTTCTTAAAGTCTTTATTGAATTTGTTACAAGATTGCTTCTTTATGTTTTGGGTTTTTGGTCATGAGATCTGTGGGATCCTAGCTGCCCAACCAAGGTCAAAGCTACACTCCTTGCATTGGAAGGCAGTCTTACCCACTGGACCACCAAGAAAGTCCCTATTTTTAGTTTTTAAAGGAATCTGGATAGTTTTCTCTATAGTGACTGTACCAATTTATTCTACCAACAGTGTAGGAGGGTTCTATAGATTTGTAAAACTTTACAATTGACATAGCTAGCACATAGTAATGTGGGAAAGGAAAGATAGAAGCATCTGAATGCAGAGTTCCAAAGAATAACAAGAAGAGATAAGAAAGCCTTTTTCAGCGATCAATGCAAAGAAATAGAGGAAAACAACAGAATGGGAAAGACTAGAGATCACTTCAAGAAAATTAGAGATACCAAGGGAACATTTCATGCAAAGATGGGCTCAATAAAGGACAGAAATGGTCTGGACCTAACAGAAGCAGAAGATATTAAGAAGAGGTGGCAAGAATACATGGAAGAACTGTACAAANCTGAAAGAGATGGGAATACCAGACCACCTGACCTGCCTCTTGAGAAATCTGTATGCAGGTCAAGAAGCAACAGTCAGAACTGGACGTGGAACAACAGACTGGTTCCAAATAGGAAAAGGAGTCCATCAAGGCTGTATATTGTCACCCTGCTTATTTAACTTCTATGCAGAGTACATCATGAGAAACACTGGATTGGAAAAAACACAAGCTGGAATCAGGATTGCTGTGAGAAATATCAATAACTTCAGATATGCAGATGACACCACCCTTATGGCAGAAAATGAAGAGGAACTAAAAAGCCTCTTGATGAAAGTGAAAGAGGAACGTGAAAAAGTTGGCTTAAAGTTCAACACTCAGAAAACGAAGATCATGGCATCTGGTCCCATCACTTCATGGGAAATAGATGGGGAAACAGTGGAAACAGTGGCAGACTTTATTTTCTTGGGCTCCAAAATCACTGCAGATGGTGACTACAGCCACAAAATTAAAAGATGCTTACTCCTTGGAAGAAAAGTTATGAGCAATCTAGATAGTATATTCAAAAGCAGAGACATTACTTTGCCGAATATAGTCCATCTAGTCAAGGCTATGGTTTTTCCTGTGGTCATGTCTGGATGTGAGAGTTGGACTGTGAAGAAGACTGAGGACCAAAGAATTGATGCGTTTGAACTGTGGTATTGGAGAAGACTCTTGAGAGTCCCTTGGACTGCAAGGAGATCCAACGAGTCCATTCTGAAGATCAGCCCTGGGATTTCTTTGGAAGGAATGATGGTAAAGCTGAAACTCCAGTACTTTGGCCACCTCATGAGAAGAGTTGACTCATTGGAAAAGACTCTGATGCTGGGAAGGATTGGGGGCCGGAGAAGAAGGGGACAACAGAGGATGAGATGGCTGGATGGCATCACGGAGTCAACGAACGTGAGTCTGAGTGAGCTCCAGGAGATGGTGATGGACAGGGAGGCTTGGCGTGCTGCGATTCATGGGGTCGCAAAGAGTCGGACACGACTGAGCGACTGAACTGAACTGAACTGAGCACATAGTAATACTTCAAACCCAGTTGCATTGATGCACTCATGGAAGATACTCCACCATATCTTGTTCACTCTCTGCTTCCTTGGATATTATCCATTGCCTGTTATGAAGAATCTCCCCACTTGTAGCTTAGACTGTTTGCTTTTCATCTTTATTCTCCTGGTGCTGTGATTCTCAAACTTTAGTGTGCTTAGAATTAAGAGATCTTTGAAAGAAATTAGATTCCAGGATCCCAACCCCAGAAATTCTAATTCTAGAAGTCTGAATGTTTGCCATAAATTCGTGCTCTAAATGGACTTCCCAGATAACTCTGAAGCACATGGTCTGTGGGTCACACTTAAGAACTACACTAGGGAATGGAACTAATTTTAGATTCTGGTCCTTTCTGGTGTGTCCTGTTATAAAAAAACTGGGACCTGATGAATTAAATTCCATAGTTAACATTGTGTAAGTTTGTTTTATGACTAGAAATGGGTAATTTTCATAGTTATATTAGTAATACAAGGGCTTTTAGAAGGCCTTCTACTTTTATTAGACATTTTAATTACATAAATATGTTGGCTGAACCTTGCTCTTTTGTGAAATCTTTAGTTTTATATATAGTAGACAGTCTTGGCCAAAATCATGACATTATAGCTTACCCAGATGTTAACTTGGGAACCACATTAAGTGAAATATCATGAATTTACTATTCTTTTCCCTTACTGTTGGATGTTAAGGTGTGCTTTTAAAACTATAACTGTATGTATTTATACCATTATGTATATATCTCATAGTTACATATGCATTGAAGTAATCTGTTTCTACTTAGTCACTTTTCACCTTTCATTTTCATTTTAATAATAAAGGTGTATCTTTTTATCAAGATCAGGAATCCAGTCTCTATTTAATGTTGAAGTAGGCTGCAGGGGAATTACGAGTTATTTCTTAATATGAATTATCACCTCTCAATAGAGCTCTATGGTGGTAAATATCACATTTTTGAATATGGGTGGTAGCAGTGGTAATTGGATGCCAGACATTTAAGAATTTCATTCTAGTGTGGAAGGATAGAGCATGAACCAGGTAAGGTGCTGAGGAAATTAATCAGCTCTACAAGCTGCTTCTCATAAGGCAGTAGGTTGGTCAAATGCACAGTGCATAACATGTGAGGCAGGTGTAGACTGGACCATCCAAAATACCATCATGATAACTGATTGGTATCAGGCTAACCCTGGCCTAGCAACAGAAAATGTTCTGGAAGCAATGATACTTGAAATCAGATTGATGAAGACATTGCTGGTGTAGGTGATCCATCCATTCAAGACAGAATACCAGTTGAATTCTGATAAAAACAGCAAGAATTTGATGTGATTATGGTGGTAAAAAAAAAAAAAGACTTTAGAGACTATAAGTACTGTAAATAACTATAAGTAACCCAGAACTCACCTCAATCTAATTCTAGATAGATATTGACATATTTATCTTAGTACAGATTATTTAGAAGTCATGATTGGTGATTTGGACTGCCAGAAAAGGCTTGTTGGCAGATATATGTGAGACTCTGGGAAACAGAAATGAATTACATGATGACGGAATCTTTTTCTTGCCACCAGTAAATTAATAACATAGCTTTAAAAAAATTATGGAATTTCCTCCAATACTTCTAAGCTCTAAGGAGACAATCAAATTATAATGCACTATGATGAATAAAATACATATACATATGTAAATATGTGTGTGTGTGATGTACACATGTGCTAAGTCACCTCAGTCATGTCTGACTCCTTTGAAATCCCATGGACTACAGCCCATCAGGCTCCTCTGTCCATGGAATTCTCCAGGCAAGAATACTGGAGTGGGTTACAATACCCTTCTGCAGGGGACCTTCCTGACCCAGGGATCGAACATGAGTCTCCTTTATTGCAGGCAGATTCTTTATTGTATACACACACATAAAAGACAAAGTAAGAGGAAATAAAAATAAAATGGGTTACAGGAAAAGTAAATAGATTCCTACATATGCTATAACTTTCTCATTGTGTGTCAAGGTAGGACAACAAATCAATTCTAAGTTTCCTAATAGTCAAAACAAAGCTGGAATTAGGACAACTTGGGTGAATCATGTTCAGATGATATGACATAACTGCTTGAGGGGAGGCCCTGGCCTTGAAGTCTAGAGAAAATTTATTCCAAACTTGTTATAATAGAGCTATAGAGTGAAATAGTGGATAATAAGATTTTCTCACAGGATTTCTGCTAGCATTTTTCAATGTAGGATCAACCATCACACTAAAGCATAATTTAATAAAAAGGGTCATATGGAAGGCCCAGATAGTGTAGTCTGGATTGTTTCTTGGATGACACATACAGGAGCCGAATAGAATTGCACCTTCTTTAGGCCATGCTCCACGAGGGCAGCTGTGGCAGACAGATAGAGCTGATAACTTCTGGCAAAAATCCCCGAGGGGAGCTGTTCTATAGTGATGGAGGACAGATTCCTATTCTTAAATATCTACTAAATGGGGGATAGATTTCTCATAATTTTATTAAAATTAAGAAGTTTAAAACGTTGTGTTAAAGAGATAACTACTCCGTAGGCCTAGCTACAGGCAGTCAAAAGTGTTTAAAACTGGACTGGCTTCCCTTGGCTCCAACACCTGAACAAATGAAAGAACAAGGACCTCAAATTCCAGTTCTTAGAGGATCTGTGAGACTATTGTCATTGGTCATTTTCCTGTGTGAAAATAATTAATTGCTTATTAAGGCTGTAAACAAATTTCACTAGGATATCCAACTTTAAGTAGAGTAGTGGGTTAGTGACAACAGATTAAATTACTCTTCGGTAAGTAAGGGAGATTATACCAATTCATATGACAGATATCTGTCAAAATTATGATAGCCCCCAGCTGGTGCTAGTGGTAGGGAACCCACCTGCCAAGCAGGAGAAGCAAGAGGCATGGGTTCGATCCTTGGGTTGGGAAGGTCCCCTGAAGTAGGAAATGGCAATCCACTCCAGTGTTCTTGTCTGGACAATTCCATGGACAGAGGATCCTGCTGGGCTGCAGTCCATGGGGCTGCAGAAAGTGGATGTGACTGAGCACACACAAAGAGTAAAATAATACAAATAATGAACATTCTTTCTGCTATTAGTTAGCTCACAAGGCTCTTCAACTGCTGAGGCCTGCCTGGGTCTATATATCATATCCCTAGCACTGAGGAGAACACTCAATCATTCTTTTAGGAGTTCTATAGGGATAGACAGCATATGTTGGATTATCTACCACATGTAAGTGATGTGTATATTCTAATACAATGACAATGAAAGGGATATAATAATGGTGACCATTTAATGGTATTTACTATTTTACTATATACTTGAAATCTGCTAAGCACATCATATACATTATTTCATTTGATCTTCAGCAACTATTTAGTTGATAAAATTTAGTATAAGTGTGTAGATCAGTTGGTGAAGAATCCACCTGCAATGCAGGAGACCCTGCCTCGATTCCTGGATTAGGAAGTTCCCTTGGAGAAGGGCTACCCACTCCAGTATTCTTGGGCTTCCGGGGTCAGACACGACTGAAGCACTAAGCACAGCAGCATAAGTGTGTTAGTTGCTCAGTTGTTTCCAACTCTTTGTGACCCCGTGGACTGTAGCCCACCAGGATTCTCTGTCCATGGGATTCTCCAGCAAGAATACCAGATTGGGTTTCTATTTCCTGCTCCATGGGATCTTCCCAGCCCAGGGATCGAACCTGCGTCTCATGTCTCCTGCATTGGCAGGCCAGTTCTTTACCACTAGCACCACCTGGGAAGCCCAATATTAAGTATAATTGTCCTTAATTTACAGCTATAGAAACTGAAGTTTAAATTTTAAACAGCTTATCTACATTCTCACTGCTACAAAGTAGAACATTCGCCCCTGTGGACTTATTCCAAAGCCTGTGTTCTTTCCTCTTCGCCAGCAGTATTTGCCTTTGCTTTTCAATTTCAGCATCTACAAACTGTAGGTCTCAGATCAGAGCGCAGATCAAAGGGTTTTGGCACTCTCAGGACGGAATGGTATTGCCGGACCCAAGGGTAGCCAATAGCTTAGGGTGGGGGAGCGGTGTTGCCTCACAAATTTCTGGAAAATGATTGTTTATTATAATCAACATGGTAGATTTGATTTTTTGATTCAATTTTCAAATATATTTTCCATGTATATTCAGAATCCTTGATAATTAATATATGATCTAGATCTTTTAAATAATTTTATAGAATATGAATTATGCTTTATTGTTAAAATTTTTTAAGTTTTTAAATTATTGAAGTACTTCATTTTTCTTTTTTAATCTACAACTTTATTCACTAAAATAATGTTTTTGGCTGCACAGCTTGCAGAATCTTAGTTCCCTCACCAAGGATTAAACCTAGGGCAGTAGCAGTGAAAGTGCTGAGTCCTAATCACTGGAATGCCAGGAAATTCCCAAGAACTTTATATTTCTTAATACATCTTTAAAGTATCATTAGTTATGTCTATGACTTACTTGATTTGGGGTTCTTTGTTGAGGTTCATTACTGATGTGATAGACTGTCAATGAACAATTCTGATTCACATTATGGCAATCTAGTTTACAAAATGATTTCCAGGAAGACATTATGCTAAGTAAACAGGAGTTGCTTGTACATTTTGTCTTCATGGTGTAAGCCTTGGCATCATGCAAAACTGTCTGCTCTTAAGATACACTATTCACACACACACAAATGTAAGGATGAAAAATGTTTGTGTATATATACTATTAAATAAACAACTCTCTGCAGTTGCTAGTTTTATGCTTTAGAAACAAACCCTGAAAGGTAGTGATAAATTGCCTTATGGCAGTTTTTCTTTTAGGCAGTATATCCTAATTCATTTCTAGTGCGGAGTCATACATTCTCCTTCACTTCGTGAGGATACTGCCCTAGTGTCTGAGAGCTTGGAACTACATGGGAAGATTAATCAGATAAGGCTTCTTGGAGGAGCAAACTTTTTTTTTTTATTGACGTATAGTTGATTTACTATATTAGTTTCTGCTATATAGCAAAGTGGTTCAGATTCTATTCCTTTATAGTTTATTACAGGATATTAAATATAGTTCCTTATGCTATACAGTAAAACCTTGTTTTTTTAATCAGTTCTCTGTATATAGTTTATATCTGCTAATCCCAAATCCCTAACTTATCCCTCCATCCTCCCTTTCCCCTTTGGTCATTGTGTTTGCTTTCTGTCTGTAAATCTGTTTCTGTTTTGTAAGTTTATTGTTTTATTATTTTAAAATATCACATATAAGTGATATCATATGATATTTGTCTTTCCTGAAAACTGCTTCACTTAGTACAATAATCTCTAGGTCCATCCGTGTTGCTGCGAGTGACATTTATTTCATTCTTTCAAAGGCTGAGTATTATTCCGCTGTATATCTGTGCCACGTGTTCTTTATCCATTCTTCTGTCGATGGACATTTAGGTTTCTTCCATGTCTTGGCTATTGTAAATAGTGCTGCAATGAACTTCAGGGTATCTTTTCAAATTAGAGTTTTCTTGGAATATACACCCAGGAGTGGTGTTGCTGGATCATATGGTAACTCTGTTTTTAGTTCTAAGGAAAACTCCATACTGTTCTCCCTAGTAGCTGCACCAGTTTACATTCCCACCAACAGTGTAGGAGGGTTCCCTTTTCCTCCACAGTTCTTGGAGGAGGAAACTTTTACGTTAGATCCCGAAACCATTGGTAAAGAAGGATAAATTCATGAGATGCAAGATATTAGAAAGTAAAGACTGGAATTTAAAAACTCTGGGATGTCAAGAAGGAGGAACACTGGGATAAGTTACATATCAGGAGTTAAGAAAGATGGGAGGGAGCAACGGCTAATAATGCAAAGTCTTGAGTAAAAGACTGAAGCATTTAAATTGGATTTACAGGCAGTGGGAAATTATATGCTTACATGTTTTTGTGTAGCAGCTGCAGTGAAAACAAATTAAAGACTAATTTGTGTGACACAGATGATAAGAGTAACAGAGAGTTGTTCAATAAATTTCACATTCAAGTTCCTCTATTTGGCACTAAGATACAGCAATGAATAAAAGATAATTCCTTTCTTCAACTCACTTTGGTCACAGTCTTTTAAGAGGAGACTGGAATACAAGTAATACGAAGAGAGGTATGCTAAAAGAACAAAAAGAAATTTGAAAATTTTAATTGAGGAATTGAGGATCATTTAATAGAGGAGGTGACTTTTATTCTAGTCTTTGAAAAATTAGTAGGATTTCAATAGGCCTGGAAAGACATTCTAGGTGGAAGGACCAGGGCTGGCCAGTGGAGGGGTCAACAGACACAGGGCAGTTGGTTAATGCATTGGAAGGAATATGTGAGATATTAAGAGGTATTTTAAACCCATTGTAAAATCACAGTGTCTTTAGATCTACTTGTAGATCAAGGCTGGGTAAATGGGAATATTTACCAAACAAAATATTTAGTTTGACAATGACTTTCTTCCTGCACTTGTTGGTTATACGAGAATTATGAGGTAATTGAAAAATAAAGTTGTAAAGTGTCAATAAAGCTAGATAGGCTAGTATCACAATATCTTAAACATATAAAGCAATATAAAATGTATACAGTATCTTTACATACATTTTCTAATTCCATTCTCTCAAAAACCTATTCTACTTCATACAACGGAATTTAGATTTAGGAACACTTGCTCAAGATTACTCAGTTGGTAAGTGGTGTGGAAGGATTTGGACTCAGGTTACTGTTGTCAAGTTTAGTCTTGTTATATCACACATGCAAATGACAGAGAAATATCCACTGGAAATTGTGTAAGTGGAGAGGCAACATAGAGAAGAATACAAAAACTTACCTGAAAATCTCTGATTTCCTAGCAAGAAAGTTTTATAATTCTGATTTTAAAAAGAGAGCATTTACTCTGTTCCATTGGTTGATGGGCTAGTTATGAAAAAGCCAACTGCTGAGATATACCATTAAACTGCTCTATCTGAATTTGAGATCAGTTGGTCTGGTCATGCCCCATTTAGTTGTTATCTGAATGGACAATGGTGAGCCTATCTTTTGTACTGAATAGAAATGAACAGACTCTTATTAAAAGGCATGTGTATTCTATCAAGCTCATGTTTACTCCTAATTTTATTACAAGGACAAAAGAGAGAAAATAATTCTTTGAGGGATTATTGTAGGATGTTTAGAAAAAGAGAAAAGCAAATGCAACACTACTACCTTTCATTATACAGTCATCTTTTAACACCAAAAGCAAGGAATTTCAAGTGTTTTATTCATGGCCTTATCAATCTTCACAATGTTCCTATAAGTCACTTAGGTGGTAAGAGTTTCTATTAAGAGGAGAAGAAATTTAATATGTTTATTCATTGCAAGAAAAAAGATACATGGAGACAAGCGACTTGCAATAAGAACACTTTAGTTTGAAACATTACACATAATAACAGGGAATAAAAAATTATCCAAGGGAGGAAAAAATTACATCTAACTACTGGAATATGGAAATGTTTTCTCATAATAAGTGAAAATAGAAAATAAATCATAGTGTAGATTAAAAATAGAAAAGTTCATGACACTTCAGCTAAATTCAATAAGCATTTATTGAATGTCTAATGAATTTAAACTTTAATCATTTTCTGTTTCTATAGTTATGTTGAAAAATAACTTGTTTCTTAAGTACCAAGTATTAAAAATATTTTTTTAAATGCTGAAGAAGTTTCCCTGAAAATATGAGCAGTATATGAAGATGAGCTTTAATAATGATTCTGGTTGTGAATGGTTGTAAGGTAGGAGAAGTAATAAAAATTCTTAGGAGGACTTTTGCTGAATCATTGCATAAATCACCAAATAGTGAGTCAATTCCTAGGCAGATTGAAAAGAAGTCCAGGGTTCCCAAGGAGGAGAAAGGGGTCTAGGACTCTCAAAGTGGAGATAGGGGTCTGGAATTCTCAAGGAGGAGGAAAGGACAAACTTTTTTTGTCTACATTCCTTCAGTTCAGTTCAGTTCAGTCGCTCAGTCATGTCTGACACTTTGCAACCCCATGAATTGCAGCACGCCAGGCCTCCTTGTCCATCACCAACTCCCGGAGTTCACCCAAACTCATGTCCATCAAGTCAGTGATGCCATCCAACATCTCATCATCTGTCTTCTACTCTTCCTCCTGCCCCCAATCCCTCCCAGCATCAGAGTCTTTTCCAATGAGTCAACTCTTCACATCAGGTGGCCAAAGTATTGGAGTTTCAGCTTTAGCATCAGTCCTTCCAAAGAACACCCAGGACTAATCTCCTTTAGAATAGACTGGTTGGATCTCCTCGAAGTCCAAGGGACTCTCAAGAGTCTTCTCCAACACCACAGTTCAAACTCATCCATTCTTTGGTGTTCAGCTTTCTTCACAGTCCAACTCTCACATCCATACATGACTAGTGGAAAAACCATAGCCTTGACTAGACAGACCTTTGTTGGCAAAGTAATGTCTCTGCTTTTTAATATGCTGTCTAGGTTGGTCATAACTCTACATTCCTTAGTCTTAGTCAGTTACATAACTCAGTTTAAACTCTGTACTAGGGATTATATAACAACAATGTATCTTGCTTGAGGACAGTTTCTCCTTCCTGAAAACCTTCTGACTAATCCTGGTATTTTAGAATGTATATTATGGGAGTGGGTCTGGTAGGATCTTGCTATTGTTAAATTCTAATCTTGTTATCCTAAAATGTAAATTGTGGGAGTGGATCTGGTAAAATTTTCACAAACTTGAGACATTCTTTTGATTCATTGTAATAACTAATTAAAAGGTATATAACTCCATTGCTAACACTATCAAGGGGGTATTGTTTTTGCCCTCTTCTGATGTCTGTCAGAAGCTTTCTCTCTCTTTTATGCTTTCAGTTCAGTTCAGTCACTCAGTCATGTCCGACTCTTTGAGACCCCATGAATCGCAGCACACCAGGCCTTCCTGTCCATCACCAACTCCCAGAGTTCACTCAAACTCACGTCCATCGGGTCGGTGATGACAACCAGCCATCTCATCCTCTGTCATCCCCTTCTCCTCCTGCCTGCAATCCCTCCCAGCATCAGGGTGTTTTCCTATAAGTCAACTCTTCGCATGAGGTGGCCAAAGTACTGCAGTTTCAGTTTTAGCATCATTCCTTCCAAAGAACACCCAGGACTGATCTCCTTTAGAATGGACTGGTTGGATCTCCTTGCAGTCCAAGGGACTCTCAAGAGTCCTCTCCAACACCACAGTTCAACAGCATCAATTCTAAAGCACTCAGCTTTCTTCACAGTCCAACTCTCACATTCATACATGACCACAGGAAAAACCATAGCCTTGACTAGACTTTTATACTTTAATAAACTTTATTACATAAAAGCTCTGAGTGATCAAGCCTTGTCTCTGGCCCGGATTGAATTCTTCTCCTCTGGAGGCCAAGAATCCCAGTGTCTTTCATGGTTCAGCAACAGCCTTTCAATAGGAAACAAACACAAGGATAGACTCTGTACTTAAGTACAGACTAAAGAAAAGTGTTAAATGACAGATCGTGATTAGCTATTCATTTTCACTGTGCAGAAAATAAGCAGAAAAGCAATTAAGTCATGACATGAAGATTTTTTGGTTGATTCTTGAAAAGATTTCCAAACAATGATTATCGCCTAATATGACCCTGCATTGGGCTTTTATTAAGGTAGGTTTTGGAACATTCTTTAAGTGATAAAGAAGGGAGATAGGGGTATATAATTCTGAGGGTCCTTAGACTTAGTGTGTATGTGTGTGTGTGTGTGTGTATTTTAAACTATTTTCTAAGAGATTTTTCAGTTCATTGTTTAATTCCATTAATTCATGGATTGTTGTTCTCCTCGACTTCTTTCTTCAGCTTTTCTGAGTCCACGAGTCTAGGGAAAAAAATCTGGGAAAGTGTCTTGTTAAAGTTTGTTGTTCCAACCAATCAAAAGTGTGTCCAAAACAATTGATGGAACATGGAAAGTACCTAGTGTGACATGTCTCCAAATTTTAAATTAGGCCAAGATGTCTTCCCTTTACGTCTGTTGGAAGCTCAAATTCTTTCAAGCCTGCTAGTTCCTGACTGTCAGGGAAAAAGGCTTTCTAGCTGATAGTGACTTGATCATCTGATAGTATAGATCCCTTCTAGAAGCATATATATTTTTAAAAGAGAACCTGATAGGGATAAGGCAATACTTAACCTAAAAGAAAAAAGCTCTAAAATTTCTGCTAGAGGGAGAAAGGAAACCAATATGGACAGAAGTCCTTTTAATCACACTATAAAGTGACTATTTGTACTTATGGTTGACACAGGAACAAGATATAATAAAATAGGAAATTTATAATGTGACCAGGAGAAAATGAGTAGAAAGAATGAACAAAATCTCAAAAGGAAAAGAAGGCTGAGAAGAGACAGGTGAACTGATTATGAGAGATAAAGAGAATAAAAAATAGATCGTAAAGGACTATGTATTGTTGTATAGTAGCCAAAGGCAGTGTCTATATGTTACTAAACAATTTCATGTGAAAGTTAAATTATTGTTTTCCATTGTTTGGACTGAACATTCAGTTCAGTTCAATTCAGTTCGGTCGCTCAGTCGTGTCCGACTTTTGCATATTAAAAATTTTCCATTTTCTCTTTTTTTCAGTTTCCTTTCTCACTTCCCATCTGCCTTTGCATTTCTTCCCATTGGATTCCAGTCTGTCTGTGTGTCTATCTATCTTTCTCCTTCTTGTTCTTCAACTCTATGTGAAAGTGAAATTTGCCCAGTCGTGTCTGACTCTTTGTGACCCCATGGACAGTAGCCCACCACGACCCTCTGTCCATGGAATTCTCCAGGCAAGAAACTGGAGTGGTTTGCCATTTCCTTCTCCCTTTGAGTTTAATTATATATCAATTCCTTCAAGATGTCACAGGTTAAAGTTGATTATATTCTTCATAACAATAGCTTCTTTTTGAGAATGTGAGTTCAGTTCAGTTCAGTTCAGTCACTCAGTCATATCCACCTCTTTGCAACCCCCTGGACTTCAGCATGACAGGCCTCCCTGTCCATCACCTACTCCCAGAGTTTACTCAAACTCATATCCATCGAGTCAGTGATGCCATCCAACCATCTCATCCTCTGTCATCCCCTCTTCCTCCTGCCTTCAGTCATTCCCAATATCAGGGTCTTTTCCAATGAGCCAGTTCTTTGCAGCAGGTGGCCAAAGTATTGGAGTTTCAGCTTCAGCATCAGTCCTTCCAATGAATATCCAGGAATGATTTCCTTTAGGATGGACTGGTTTGATCTTGCTGTCTAAGGGACTCTCAACAGTCTTCTCCAACACCGCAGTTCAAAAGCATCAATTCTTTGGCACTCAGCTTTCTTTATAGAATGTGAGTGAGAACCTCAAACTATTTGATCAGTGTTTTTCCAACTTTGAAAAAATTACATATTTATTAAAATGTAGACCTATTGATTAAGAATGTTTGGTAATGATTGTGTTGATGATCTTTGTGCTAGATCCTATAATTTTTAATAAATTTACATGACGAGTTTTACATACTTTAATGCTTGAGATACAGTGCTGTAAAGAAATACAAACTTAAAAGTAATACATTTTTCTGATTTTAGGTATGCATCCTTTTTGGAATACCAATGTTAAGTGTTGAACCTAGAAAAATGAAGCTGGATGATATTCTGAGGACTGCTTTCAGAAGGCAAAAAACAGGTTAAGGTGAATGTGTTACTGTTTTCTACATTCTTCTTACTGCTGTGAAAAAAAAAAAACATGACAATGCTGAATGCTTAGCTTCTTTCAGTGATAGCACTCAGTTCAGTTCAGTTCAGTTCAGTCACTCAGTTGTGTCCGACTCTTTGTGACCCCATGAATTGCAGCATGCCAGGCCTCCCTGTCCATCATCATCTCCCGGAGTTCACTCAGACTCACATCCATCGAGTCGGTGATGTCATCCAGCCATCTCATCCTCTGTCGTCCCCTTTTCCTCCTGCCCCCAATCCCTCCCATCATCAGAGTCTTTTCCAATGGGTCAACTCTTCGCAAGAGGTGGCCAAAATACTGCAGTTTCAGCTTTAGCATCATTCCTTCCAAAGAAATCCCAGGGCTGGTCTCCTTGCAGTCCAGGGGACTCGCAGGAGTCTTCTCCAACACCACAGTTCAAAAGTATCAATTCTTTGGCGCTCAGCCTTCTTCACAGTCCAACTCTCACATCCATACATGACCACTGGAAAAACCATAGCCTTGATTAGACAGACCTTTGTTGGGAAAGTAATGTTTCTGCTTTTGAATATGATATCTAGGTTGGTCATAACTTTTCTTCCAAGCAGTAAGCGTCTTTTAATTTCATGGCTGCAGTCATCATCTGCAGTGATTTGGGAGCCCCCCAAAATAAAGTCTGACACTGTTTCCACTGTTTCCCTATCTATTTCCCATGAAGTGATGGGACCAGATCCATGATCTTCATTTTCTGAATGTTGAGCTTTAGGCCAACTTTTTCACTCTCCTCTTTCACTTTCGTCAAGAGGCTTCCCTGGTGGCTCAGAGGTTAAAGCGTCTGCCTGCAATGCGGGAGACCTGGGTTCGATCCCTGGGTCGGGAAGATCCCCTGGAGAAGAAAATGGCAACCCACTCCAGTATTCTTGCCTTGGAGAATCCCATGGACGGAGGAGCCTGGTGGGCTACAGTCCATGGGGTTTCAAAGAGTCGGACACGACTGAGCGACTTCACTTCACTTCAAGAGGCTTTTTAGTTCCTCTTCACTTTCTGCCATAAGGATGGTGTCATCTACATATCTGAGGTTACTGATATTTCTCCCAGCAATCTTGATTACAGTTTGTGCTTCTTCCAGCCCAGCGTTTCTCATGATGTAACTCTGCATAGAAGTTAAATAAGCAGGGTGACAATATACAGCCTTCACATACTCCTTTTCCTACTTGGAACCAGTCTGTTGTTCCATGTCCAATTCTAACTGTTGCTTCCTGACCTGCATATAGGTTTCTCAAGAGGCAGGTCAGGTGGTCTGGTATTCCATTCATTTTCCACAAGAATGTCAACACAAATTCAATAATTCTTTTTCCTGTCCTCTTTTTTTTCTATCTTGCACATCTTTCATCGCCCTGCCTCTTTCCCTATAAAATTTTTGTCCCTGAAAATTGAGCTCTGCTTTCATTACTTTTATGATTATGCAAAAGGTTATTTGGGAAAAAATCTTTTATAAAAGTTTTACATATTTATTTTACTTTTGACAGTATCCTCAAAAACTAGAATTGGTTACTGGTACCTCAATGAAATTATCATTCTGTAAATGCTTCAAATGTGATTTCTAAGCAGTTTGATTGCTTATTGAATTCTGAGTATAACAGATCATTAATTATTCCTTTTTGAGGAAAGGGAATGTTTAAATCTGCCTGAAACTTGATTGTTTTTTCATCTAAACCTTTACAGTGGCTGAGATTAATTGCATTTTCAAACTGCAGGGTCTGTTCATGTGATGAAGGCATGGCCAACCAATTTCTCCATCAGTTTGCTAATAAACTAAAGGGTCATTTTTGATAAGCCCTATAATCTTCTCTTACATTAGATTGAAGGATTAGATTTTCCTCTAATTCTTTTAAAATGATAATTAGCTAAAGAAAAAGTATTGAGGACTGAATATTTATGCAAAGTGATTCTATTGGTTTCTGTAACTATAGTAGATGAAAGTGAAGGCCTTTTCAGGCATACATGGACTTTGGTGAAATGTGATATGTATGGTTGTGATATTTTACCTATCTCGTGTAATATTATAAGCTTATTACTTTGGAAGAAAGATTTCATATCCTTATGAGTTCCCAAGGTAGTCTTTTCTACCAAAGAAAGAACATGAAACATTAGTTCAGCCTCCTGGTTTATAAACTGTACAGCTTTGAGTATATTGTTAGCATTTTAACAACAAGAAAATGCTAATTATAAAGAAGCTTTATGAGTTGTGGCTGAATGCAAAAGTTAGTTAATTTGGGAAGTATGTTGGCTCATCCTGTAAGCTAATTATCCCCATCTTATTAAGACTGGATGTATTTCTATCGCAGATTTCATTCTTGGTAGTTGGCTTGGGATAGTTCCATACTGGTAGAGGGAAACAGAGAATTAAAATAATTACCTGAATACTTCAATGGAACAAGTGCTTCTTCTTAAATATTCAGTTTAATGAGGCTAAAAAGTTGTTTAAGTGACTGCTGAGCCACTCTTTCCTCATCAGCCCTCCATGGTCAACCAAATTCAGCATTCAGTGCAATTTTTGAAAAAGAAGAAATGAGGCCTTTAACAGGGAGTACTAGACAAACAATTAGAGAAAAGGTAACATTCTAGTTAGAATAGCAGCTACTTATGCCCCCAGTTTCCCACACGAACCTCTGAAGCAGGTTTCTTTCATGTGGCATAAGTTCTCCTGCATGGATGGGGCTGCCAGGACTTTGGAGATCTCCTGAAGACCATTATGGAACTGTTCCCAGGAGCCAGGCTTTATGCCTGAACTTTGCCTATTTTCTTCCCTGCTTTGTTGACTAGAATTGAGGTGTTCTCACTATTGCAAGTACCTGAAGCTTTTAGATAAGACATGGGGCTTATTTCCCACTGACTTTTGAATGTAAAAAATGATGTTAAACTGGAGATTTTAATGGTGACATAGATATATCTGCAAGATATCCAAGTGGGTCATGAAACAGAGGACTCTGTAGGAAGTTTAAAATGAAGTTTACAAACCTTCAGAATGTTTCTCTTCCCGTGGGACATGCCCCTTTTCATTTTATGTTATGGGAGAAGGGATTCAAGGAGATTATCAGAAAAGCTTGATTGAATATCTGTTGGCAAACAAAACAAAGAGGACATTAGGTCCAGTAGGTTCATTACGTTCAGTTGTGGATGTAAAGGCTGAGGCAATGTTTTCCTGGACTGGAGTGGGCCACAGGCTAAAGGGAGCTAGAATGGAGTGTTCCTAATACTACCTCTAGGGGAACCCAGAGGGAAGTTAGAAGTGACTGCTAAGTTAGTAGAGACTGAGAAGGGTAGAAACCCTGAAAGAGGTTAGATTCACCTGGAACAAGAAACCACCTCTAAGTGTCCACTCTAATGCTGGACATTTCCAAAGAATCCACAAATTGGCTCCATTAGAGAAAGTCAGATGTAAACATTTGTTGTATCAAGAGAGGATAAAGCCAGTTCAGGACCACGCAGTCAACAAGTGCCAGGGAAATCACTGAGCTGGCTGTTTTCAGCCAAGGGCAGAGAATAAAGTAGCCCAATGAATACAGTAAATGGTGGTGGGAGACAAAGGCATGACTTTGTATTTCTATTAAATTCCATTGGTCTTACTTGGTAAAAAATCATATGCATAACTCCTAAGACTTGCTTAATTAATCAGGAGTTAATTATTACTGCTTCAGCTGTTTTAAGGAAGCAATGCTTAATACAATCAGAAATCAAAAATTTTAAATGTTTAACTGGTATGAATTTTAATTGACTTCATATAATAAAGCAACATAATCTAAACAAAACTACCTATGGTATACATTTTTTCAAGATGGAATAATCATAAATCTAGTACTTTCTTACTTAATTTTGTATTATCAAGGTTCCATTTTATTCTATTATAGTGTAAGTTAGCGTATCATTTTTAAATGTAAGAAGACTTTTTAAAAATTAATCCCCCAAACCTTTCAGTGACAGCAAGTGGGAAAGCCAGTAGACCCTGAAGCCAAGTCACTGCCAAGATCTTCCCCATGTGATGTGTTGCATTCCAGTTGAATTGCTTAATGATTGAGTCATACTCTCTTGAGACTGGCATCTTGCAAGAACAAGATGGTAGAAGTTGTACTTGCTCCCGGTGTAGAATTTAATTTTGCTTTATTTTATACACCTCATAGAAAAATGAATGAAAGCAACACAAAATATGTGTAATCTTTAAAAAGTATTCTATTCAGAGCACTAATCTGAGGATCCAACAATGAGCTGACTACAGAGGATTATTTTCAATTGCTCCAGTCTGCTGCATTTTCAGTCTTGCAGTTTCTGTGGCTGCTACTGTTGCTATTCTGTTTCCTCCCTCCCCACCCCCCGCCCAGGATATTGAATATAGCTCCCTGTGCTATACAGTAGGACCTTGTTGTTCATATAACCATTCTCTCTGGATTATTTTCATCTTAGAATTCTCCTTGGTTTCCCTCAAGGGCTTCTTCCTCTATTTTGATTTCTCTAGGGTTCATTTCTTGATCTTTATGTTGGACACAGTTGCTGCTCTACTCAGATCCCTTTTACCTGCAGGCCACCCAGTTTCTCAGCCGTTGTTTGTGTTGGTTACCAATGGCTCACAGTTGACCCCCTTGTCTGAAGACTTGTCTGCATAGAGCTACCTGTCCTGGGAGTCATGATTTGCTCCCTTCCCAGAGTAGCCTGTGCCTAAGATCTCTGATGGGAGAAGGACTCCAAAGAACTGACTCTTGCCTCAAAATGGGGCCAACTCTGTAATACTTTGGTGGTTCAGACTTGACTGTGGGATTAAGATGAAGCTTGGCTCCATCTGAGACTATATCCTCCTTAGCTTCCCCCCCCCCCCCCCCCC
>SJYQ01000819.1:289564-304156 GCA_006410935.1 Redunca redunca
CCCCCCCCCCCCCCTGCACAGCCTGCTTCTTCTACTCCCCTTTTCCTGAGAATACTCTTCAGTAAATACTTTGAACAAGAATTCCTATCTTGGACTATTCCTAGGAAACCCAACCTGAGACAGTCATCTTAGTCTCTCTATAGAGCTCCTCTCTAAGCAATCTCGTGACTTCAATAAAAGCCAATATACTGCCTTTCAGACTAATATTCTCCCACTCATATCTCTTGTCTAAATTCCAGACTGAGAAGGACAACTGACTAATTTTTTTAGATTTTGTTAAATTTAGGACTACCTCTTTTCACTGGGAGAGATTGTGTTTTGGTATTTTTTAATTGCAGTGAATTAGAAATTTTAGGATCATAGAAGTCTGAGGTCAACTGAAAGCTCCATATACTATTTGTGTGTTATATGTATTAGTTGCTCAGTTGTGTCTGACTCTTTGCAACCCCATGGACTGTAGCCTGTCAGGGAAATGGTCTTGTGAGTATAACATATTCCTATGGACACATCAAGATTGTGCACAGCAGCATAAATCACATAGATTTGAGTTATGTATAGTTTTTGAAGTTTTCATCTTCTTGAGAAAGTCTATCAGTGTTCAAGAAAATGAAAGTGATGTTATTATATGGAACATCACTGCACTGAAATTAAAAAAAAAACAACAAAAAAACCCAAATCATTCCAAACAATACTTTGATCATTATTAGCAATAAGTTACTTGCTATAAGCCTCACAATACTGCTATGCTACAGCATAGTACAGTTAATCTGCCTGCTAGAAGCCTTCCTTGAGATCCTTGGGCTGAGCTTAATTTGGCAAACAGACCTCTGTTACAGTCTCATCACGTTACATTTCAATTGTTTGTTTCCTTGTTTTGCGTCCTTGATTGTCCCTTGAGGATACAGATTGCCTTTTTGCATCTTTTCTTGATTAATAGATACTCAATAAATATTGCTTTTTGAAAGAGTGTAAAAAAGGAAGAGGGCAAGAAAAATAGAAAAAGAAGGATTCACAGGCTAGAGAAGAGCTGACTTAGCTTTTGACTATCAGTTATTAATTTATTGCCTCTCAGCTCTTCATGCACCTTTCAATAGATCCTTTGTATTAAGGAAATTCCTTCCCTGTATCTCCTTTAAAGTGAGTATAATATTAAGCTCCCACCCAGGAAAGAACACTGGACAGACATTGCAGGAGGAAGAAGCTATCTTGCGGTTTCTTGTGTGGCAGTGGGGCCTGGTGATATGGGTATCAGAACACTGGGTGCCTCCTGACCCAGCCATAGGCCCCAAACACGGTTCTTACAGCCTTGGCCTGGCCACCAGCTTCCCATAGGCATCTTGGCATGGAAGCCAGAGCTACTATGCACCTGTATCTCTGAAGGCCTCTTCCTCCCACCAGCAACTCAGACTCCCATGTCACTGGTTGCTATTCACCCACTCCCCACCTGGATTATGGAAGTTGCCTGTTTCTTGCCCAGCAACTCCAGACCAGCCCAGGCCTGATGGAACCAGTGAAATTCGTTATTATCCAGTGGCCAAACCATACCTCCTCCAAGTATGAATGCCTTCCAAGTTTGGGCTTCCTTGGTGCTCTCCCTCTGCCCTGGGGAGCCATAGAGCATTTTCCTTGTATCTTATGGTTACTCTTCTATCATATTTAAAGCTTCTTTATGTTCATCTTCCCCCTTTAAACCTTCTGTGTGGTTTCTACATCCTCCTTGTATTCAGACGGCTGTAATCTGTGTTGCAGTATACCTTTGACAGGTTAGCCTAAGTGGCATACCTAAAACTAGATCCTCACATTTGTTTGTTTATAAAAATATATTGGAGCCTAAAGAAAAGTCAGAAAGAACTTTCAGTATTTAATTCTTGGCCATAAAATTGTTGTGTTTACTTTCAATCTGGTTAGTATTCCAGATTAGATATTTATGGGTTTTTTGGTTTTGTTTTTGCTTAAGACTTGTCATAAAACAACAGTTTTGACCTGTGAGCCTTATAGATATACTTAAAAGCAAATGGAGATGTGGCATCCACATGTGTAAAACTAAAGATATTTTATTCCTTCTGTTGGAAAGATTATTTTGGAATATTTGGGAAAAAAGACACTACCAAAATCAGATGTAGGCTAATCAAGAACATGAGTGAGGATACACAAAGCCAATCAAAGACATTGAAGAGAGCCATTAAGCTTGCTAAGAATCTGTCAGATTTCACTATTTCAGTTCTTGCCTGTTATAGAAATGATGCTTTCAAGCAGCAGATTTAGTCTTTCTCAGTTCGCTAAGTGTATCAGTTAAGATTCTATTGCATGTGACAGAAAATCAATCCTAACTGGCTTAAAAAATAAGAGAAATTTATTAGCTCACGTAGCTTGAAAATCCAGAGAATAGTTTCATTTTAAGTGTGGTTTGGTCAGGGGATCAAACAGTATCATCAGGACTTCATCCCCCTCTTTCCTTCTTATCTTCTGTTCTGTTGCCTTCATTCTTCATCTCTACATGAAAGAGAATCTCACCCAGAAGATCTAAGCCTACGTCATCCTACGTAAGCACAGTAGAAGTGAACACTTTCTCTGGGAACTCCCATCAAATACTGGCATTCATTTTGATGGAGCAGTTTGGGTTACATGCCTAACCATGAACAAAAAGACTAGTAGAGCAGGGGTTATGCTCCTTTTATTTATTTATTTATTTATTTATTTATTTTTTGAGATTGGATCATTGTTGGAGCCAGACAGAGTTAGTAAGGGATGATTCTCTAGAGAGTCTTAGAGAAATCTTGTCTCAAGTATGGTACCCAAAGAACAGATAAATGCTTGGTTGGCAAGTAACAAATCTTCACTGAATTAAGAAAATCCTAAACCAGACTTCCTGACTCTCAGCACCCCATGGCAGTCAGTCTATTTGGATAAATCTTGCCGCCCCTAACACAAGCATTCAACATGACCAATATAAGCACCAATGTGTGTACCATGCCACAATCTGACCCTAATCCTTGCCAATAATACATTCCTCTGGCAACTGGCTGGATTCTTCCATTGAAATATGCAGGTCCCCTGTCAGGTCTGCTAGACTTTTAATAAAGGAGTCCAGTGTGGCCAGCAGTCCTTCTGTACTTAACCCACATGGAAAAGTAGCTCGTATGTTTTTGAAGACAACCTGTCTTTGTTAACTGCTTTTGGTCATTCATTGTGCTTTAAGGATCTCAAACTTGCCAACCTAAGATGATAAGAGCAGATGGTGGAGGGAGGATGCCTTTGGCTTCTCATCTCCATTTTACCCGTTGAAGAAAAGTTATTTACTGAGTGTTTCATCATGAGAAATGCTGGACTGGATGAAAAACAAGCTGGAGTCAAGATTGCCAGGAGAAATGTCAATAACCTCAGGTAAGCAGATGACACCACCCTTATGACAGAAAGCAAAGAAGAACTAAAGAGCCTCTTGATGAAAGTGAAAGAGGAGAGTGAAAAACTTGGCTTAAAGCTCAACATTCAGAAAATGAAGATCATAGCATCTGATCCCATCTCTTCATGGCAAATAGATGGGGAAAGAGTGGAAAAAATGACAGACTGTTTTGGGGGCGCCAAAATCACTGCAGATGATGACTGCAGCCATGAAATGAAAAGATGCTGGCTCCTTGGAAGAAAAGCTATGACCAACCTTGCATATTAAAAAGCAGGGACATTACTTTACCAACCATTGTTATTCTAGTCAAAGCTATATTGGAGAAGGAAATGGCAACCTATTCCGGTATTCTTGCCTGGAGAATCCCAGGGACGGCGGAGCCTGGTGGGCTGCTGTCTATGGGGTTGCATAGAGTTGACATGACTGAAGCAACTCAGCAGCAGCAGCAGCAGTCAAAGCTATGGTTTTTCCAGTGGTCATGTATAGATGTGAGAGTTGGACTGTAAAGAAAGCTGAGCACTGAAGAACTGATGCTTTTGAACTGTGGTGTTGGAGAAGACTCTTTAGAGTCCTTTGGATTACAAGCAGATCCCACCAGTCCATACTAAAGGAAATCAGTTCTGAATATTCATTGGAAGGACTGATGCTAAAGCTGAAACTCCAATACTTTGGCCACCTGATGCGAAGAGCTGACTCATTTGAAAAGACACTGATGCTGGGAAAGATTGAAGGTGGGAGGAGAAGGGAACACAGAGGATGAGATGGTTGGATGGTATCACTGACTCAATGGATATGAGTTTGAGTAAACTCCGGAAGTTGGTGTTGGACAGGAAGGCCTCGTGTGCTGCAGTGTATGGGGTAGCAAAAAGTTGGACATGAATGAGCAACTGAACTGAACTGAACTGATGCTAAATTGTGAGCATACTTTATGTAATATTTTATTATCTATATATGAACTTCATGTATATGAACTTATTTTATCCTCACCATAAACCTGTGAAATAGATACTGGACTTATATATGAGGAAACTGAGGTTGAAGAACTTAGGCAATTTGGCCAATGACATACAAGTATAAAGACGTGGATCAGGAATTCTCCTTCAAGTAGTTTGACTTTGAAACTTGTCTTTACAACCATCACACTGTGCTACTTCTAGTGGGCACCAATAGAGTCATCCTTGGTTCATTTCTGATAACTTGGTGCTTGATGTGCCCTGACTATTTTATTAAGGAATTGGCCTTTTCAGATTGAACATAGGGGCACAGCTTTCTCATGTCTTTGGTGTTTTTGCACAGTTACTTAAATATATAAGGCACATTTTGGGTACAAAAACAGGGTCAGAAACAGACCCTGTTTAACTTCCTTTGTTTACCAAAGCATTTTTTCTTTTTTAAGTAAAGCATAGTTGGCTTATAATGTTGTGTTAATTTCAGGTGTATAGCAAAGTGATTCTGTTTTATGTATCTATCTTTTTCCTATTCTTTTCCATTATAATTTATTATAGGCTATTGACTATAGTTCCCAGTGCTCTATAGTAGGACCCTGTTGTTTATCTATTCCATATATAATAGTTTGCATCTTCTAGTCCCAAACTCCCAAGACAACCATGCCCCACCTCCCCCCCGCCACCCCATCCATACTGGAAACCACACAAACTTTGAATCTAAAAAGTCATCTCCTATGTATAAATATATACAGACTGCTGGCCCCTTGGCACTTCTTATTTACATTGAACTTCCCATTGCCTTAGCTGTTCTCCTAGCTAAGATATAGAGTAATATGGAAGGTCAGAGCAGGGGACTGTGAATCAGATAGACCTTGCTTCAAGTTCTGACCTGGCAATTTAGATCTATGTGAACTTGTGTAGGGGTTCCCTCTCTAAGCTATAATCTTCTTATATGTAAAGTGGTGAGGAAACAGAACTTAAGAAACAGAAAACTTGATTCAGCTTACTCCTTGGAAGGAAAGTTATGACCAATCTAGATAGCATATTAAAAAGCAGAAACATTACTTTGCCAACAAAGGTCCATCTAGTCAAGGCTATGGTTTTCTGAGGGTCATGTATGGATGTGAGAGTTGGACTGTGAAGAAGGCTGAGGGCCGAAGAACTGATGCTTTTGAACTGTGGTGTTGGAGAAGACTCTTGAGAGTCCCTTGGACTGCAAGGAGATCCAACCAGTCCATTCTGAAGGAGATCAGCCCTGGGATTTCTTTGGAAGGAATGATGCTAAAGCTGAAACTGCAGTACTTTGGCCACCTCTTGCGAAGAGTTGACTCATTGGAAAAGACCCTGATGCTGGGAGGGATTGGGGGCAGGAGGAGAAGGGGATGACGGAGGATGAGATGGCTGGATGGCATCACGGACACGATGGACATGAGTTTGAGTGAACTCCGGGAGATGATGATGGACAGGAAGACCTGGCGTGCTGTGATTCATGGGGTCTCAAAGAGTCGGACAGGACTGAGTGACTGAACTGAACTGAACTGAAGGAGAAAAGAAACTATGTTTTACAATAGTCAAAAAAAAACTGTTCCTATGACACTTACTCTGGGGTAAGTACGTGGAAACATTATATTTTTATTTAATTTATGTAATAGATTTGGTATAGGAAATGGAATTTCTTCATTTATGTTGAAAGGAACTCACCAGCTTTGTTTCTCTGTGTGAGCAGTATGGGTTCTAGCCCAGGTTTCCCTGCCAGCCTTTGAACAAACAAAAACAACAGCCAGGGCTTCCAGATCCAAGCATGATGGGAGTTTGGTTTCTTTGATAACAGGAATAATAAATAGTGGGTTTTTTACATAGCATTTATTATAAAGATTTAATGAGATAATAGATGGTCAACAAACACAGTTATAAACTTTCAATCCGCAGCCTTTACTCTGACCTGGAGCCTATACCTGTATTTCTTCTCACACACTCCCATCCTCTCTTCCTCCCTCCCTTAACTGGACTCTCATCTTCTGGTTCATTCTGCAAAAGTGCCAGCAGTGTAGATCGTACAAGCAAAACCTTACTCAAAATTCAGTGCTCCTGTCGGTTTTAGCAGGATTTGGCTTTGATCCTTCGGGTCCCACGAATATTCCTGTGCTAGGATCTGATAAGGCACTTCAGTTATTCTCTCATTCCTATGGGGCTCCCTGCTTCCTTAGTCTCCAGCCTAAAATGTAACAAGATTTCCTGGTAGCTCTTGCCTCTTGTAAATTGGAACAACTGATTTCAGTTCTCCCATGTCATTTCTGGGTTGTCAGAGCTTAGAATCTTTGCTGCAGCTAAGCAGAGCTGCCTGTGGTTATTTCTGGTTTCTCAGTGGCAGAAGCTACTGGGCCACAGAAGCCGCAGTTTGATACCATTTCGGTACAATGTCTATGTGTTTACCAAATGGCTCTGTAATTGTGTTTCTAAAATATCCATAGTGTAAAATAAGTAAGATTTAAATACAAAAATGGATCACGTAGAAGCAGTCACAAATGTGGCTTTTTTGTTATTTAACCTGAGGTGCCTAACAAAGATTTCTATTTTATCTGCAGTATTTTGTTCTCAGTTATTAATGAATTAGTTTTTTTCTTCAAGAGTGCCTACCTGTTCTTTACATAACCTTGGATTTTAACTTGATTTTTTTTATGTTAGTTAATCTCACAAGTGCACTGCAGTTTCTGAAGACAACATGATGCCACTTAAGCCCCCCTGTTGTGGATGAAACAGGATTTTGTGATATGACCATTATCATCAGCAGGAAAGAGATTAGTGGGAAATTGAAGTTCAAGCTCATGATATACTTGGAAAGATGACTTACTATTTTTTATATGGACACTCCCTAAAATGAAATAAGAGAGCCATGAGATAGGAGAGATGGACAGTCCAAATCATTTAGATCAAGTTCAAAATCAAGACAGAAATGTCCGTTTCAAAAATTTTGCTTTTACATTTTGATTCATTTCTATTCTTCACTTTACCTTAATGAAGACCTCAAATTTAGGTGGACTCAAGCTTTTTCCTCCCTAGTGTCATCTTACTTAATTTCCTTCTCCTACCATCTTCATTAAGTCTCCAAATTTTTCTGAGGGCTTCATTAATAAGTTATAAATTCATAATTTAATGAAACCTAAAGGGAATTAAAAAAATTATTTTAGGTATATTTTCTGTGGATTAAGCATCTGAAAGTCAGGTTTTAAAATGAAGTTTATATGTTAAACTTCTTATTGATATTTGGAAAATGCTTGATTATTTTAGATAGTATAACGTTCAGTTAAGTTCAGTTGCTCAATCTTGTCTGACTCTTTGTGACCCCATAAATTGCAGCACGCCAGGCCTCCCTGCCCATCACCAACTCCCAGAGTTCACACAAACTCACGTCCATCGAGTCAGTGATGCCAACCAGCCATCTCGTCCTCTGTTGTCTCCTTCTCCTCCTGCCTCCAATCCCTCCCAGCATCAGTCTTTTCCAATGAGTCACCTTTTTCATTCTCCTCTTTCACTTTCATCAAGAGGCTTTTTAGTTCCTCTTCACTTTCTGGAATAAGAGTGGTGTCATCTGTATATCTGAGGTCATTGATATCTCTCCTGACAATCTTGATTCCAGCTTGTGCTTCTTCCAGCCCAGCGTTTCTCATGATGTACTCTGCATATAAGTTAAATAAGCAGGGTGACAATATACAGCCTTGACGGACTCCTTTTCCTATTTGGAACCAGTCTGTTGTTCCATATCCAGTTCTAACTGTTGCTTCCTGACCTGCATATAGGTTTCTCAAGAGGCAGGTAGGTGGTCTGGTATTCCCATCTCTTTTAGAATTTTCCACAGTTTATTGTGATCCACACAGTCAGAGGCTTTGGCAGAGTCAATAAAGTTAACAATTTTTAAATTGTTTGACAAATTCCCTTGATGATGTCCCCAGTCACTCCCTGATGTCTAATACTGGGTATCTTTATGTATTACATTGCCTTTCTGGATTTTTTATGAGTTTGGGATTCCTATAGTAGAGAGCTCAGAGGTGCGTGATGGGGTAGATGTACATCAGATTTTTAATATTCTTTTTAGGTGAATTATACCAATTACTTCCATATGTGTTACAGTTTAGTTTCTTCAAAAAAAGCATGAAATACAATCATGATACTTGCTGACAGCTAAAAGTAGCACAGAAGAATTGAGGATGAGTATTGAGGCAGCTTTATGTAATACTAAATGAGAGGGCCACAGTGTTTCTGAGGTTGGTATATTTAGAGAAATTCCTATAATATTATAAATTCCTAAATAATTTTTTAAGAAACTGTTTATATGTTTTTCTAAGTGGTTGTACCATTTTATATTCTAATTAGCAATGTATCAGAATTTCATTTCCATCTAGTATAAGTTTCTTATATATTTTGAATATATGTAACCACTTTTTGGATAAGGTTTACAAATATTTTCTCTGATTCCACGGGTTGTCTTTTCATTTGATTGATAGTTTCCTTTGCTGTACAGAGATTTTTAGTTTGATGTAGTCTCACTTGTTAATTTTTGCTTTTGTTCCCTGTGCTTTTGATGTAGTATCCAAAAAATTACTGCCAAAACCCACATCAAGGAGCTTTTTCTCTATGTTTCCTTCTAAGAGTTTTATTGATTTACATATATTGAGGCATCCTTGCATCCCAGGAGTAAATATTGCTTGATCATAGTGTTTGATCCTTTTAATGTGCTGTTGAACTTGGTTTACTGTATTTTGTTGAGGAAATTTGCATTTATGTTCATCAGGACTTTATGTTCATCAGGCCTGTGGTTTTCTTCTCTTGTGGTATCTTCCTCTGGATTCAGTGCAAGGGCAAAGCTGGTCTCATAAAATGAGTTTGGAAAAGTTCCCTCATTTTAATTTTTTGAAATAATTTGAGAAGGATCAATTTTAATTCTTTAAATATTTGGTAGAATTCATTCATGAGGCCATCTGGTTGTGCATTTTCTTTGTTGGGAGGATTTTGATTTCTGCTTCCATCTCCTTAATTGGTCTATTCAGACTTCATATTTCTTCATGATCAGGCCCTGTTTAGTTCTATGTTTCTAGGTTTATTCATTTTTTTTAGGTTATCCAATTTGTTGGTATAATTTTGATAGTAGTCTGTTATGATCCTTTGTGTTATTGTAGTATCTGTTTTAATGTCTCCTCTTTATAATAGTTTCAGGTCTTTTGTTTATATCTTTAATCCATTTCAAGTGAATTTAAATATGATGTAAGATAAGGATATAATTTCATTCTTTTGTACTTGGATATTCAGTTTATTGAATAGATTGTCCTTCACCATTGTGTATTCTTGGTACTTTTCATTCCCCTACCTGGCTAATTTCAAATGACCTGCCTCTGAGTTTGCTTATTCTGTCTTCTGCATGATTGAGTATGTTGTTGAAGATTTCTATTGAATTTTTTTTATTACTGTTATTGTATTCTTCAGCTCCAGAATTTGTTTGCCTCTTTTTAATGTTTTCTGTTTCTTTATTAAACTTTTCATTTTGTTCATCCATTGTTCCTTAATATTGTTTAGCTGTTTATATGCCTTCTCTTTCACCTCATTGAGCTTATTTAAGATGCTCATTTGAATTCTTTTCTGGGCAGTTCACAGATCTTTTCAGCATTGGCTATTGAATCTTCATTAGTTTCCTTTGATGATGTCATGTTTGCTGATTCTTCATGATCTGCACAGTCTTGCAAATCTGTCCCTGCATCTGAAGGATCAAACACCTCTTTCAGTCTTTACAGGCTGCTTTTGGTATGTAAAGATCTCTCTTGTGTCTCAGACTGATAGCATTAATTTCATGGCTGCAGTTGAGTGAGCCTGGAGCCAGGTCCAGTGTCTGCTACTTGGTCTACAGTGAGGTCTTCAGTTGGTAGTTTTGGTATTAGGGGCTCAGGTGAATGTGGTTTCTATCTGATCTATGGGTAGATGGGACTGCCTCCAGCACCTTGGTCTGGGGGGCTCGAGAAGGCTTAAATGTCTACTTCAGGATCTGCAGATGGCAGGCCTGTTACCAGATGTGTAGGTGGGTATGGGTCGCACTGGGTCCCTAGGAAGGCTCCTGAGATGACACTGGGTGGTCCCTGGGTAGGCATGATTGGACCCAACTGCAATCAAGAGGGCTTAGAACTGAATCACAGGACTGCTTCAGGGTCATGGCTAGAACAGATCTACAGGCCTGTGGTCAGGGGCACAGACAGGTGTGCCTTCTGTTGAATTCATGGATAAACAGAACTGCTCCTGGGTGCTCATGACTGAGTGGGTCTGGATCCTGGCCACAGGGCTCCCTCATGATCTGCAGTTGGATTAGAGTCAGTGGGTCTCCCTTTGGGGGTACAGAGGAGTGTTTATCCCACTGACTCCCTGGATAGGCAGGACTGCTTGTACACTGTGGATCTACAGAGCTAGAGCTAATCACAGGGTTGCTTTAGGATCTGTTGTCACACAGAGGTCAGCAGGGCACAGATAGATAGATGCATCTATGTCTAGGTCCCTGGATGGGCACAACTGCTTTCTGATGCATATTCAAGGGGCTGGAGCCAGGTTATGGGGCTTGCATAAGACCTGCAGTTGGACCAACGTTGGAGGACCTGCCTCAGGGGTATGGACATGTGTGTCTCTCAGTCTGTCCTGGGCAGGCAGGACCAGCAGCTGAGAGGGGCTAGACTCAGGTCACAGGCTGTCTCTGGGTTCGTATCTGGGACTGAGGTGAGCCTTCCAGTTGGAATGTAGTCAGGTGTGACTCTATATTTCTTGGCGGATGGTGTTGGTGGCAGAACCAAGGCCAAATAGGGCTGTAGCTGAGTCAACAGGGGAGGTTTGAGGCTCTTTGTGAGCCTGCAGCCTGCATCATGGTCAGTGAGCCTGTCACCTGGATACTGACTTGCCTTCTCAAAGTGGCCTTCCTCAGTTCCTTCAGTTCCACCAGGGTTTTACAGTTTTCTACCTGGATCTTACAAATCCCACAAAGGTACTTGATTGTTAGTGGCTGCTAAATTGCTGTGGCTGAGGGCAGATATGAATGGGAGTGGTGGTTTCCAATTCTGCCATCCTGCTTGCAAGTCTCATTAGGAATTTTCAGTAACCTGATATTCCTTTCTCAGGCTTAGCTAGAGGGTCGGCTGCCTTCCTCCTTTGCCTAAGTCAGTAGGTGAAGAATGTTGGCTGGTTATTATTACATGACTCATTCCCCATCATGCCCCAAATTGATGTTCTGCTATAGAGCTTTGGTCTTGAAGGTGAGTGCACATCACATGCTGGTCCTCTGGGCTGTCACTCAAGCAGGTAAATTAGGTCAAAAATCTGGAAATGTAAACCTAATATTATATAGCTGAATTAACTTTTATTGTCTAAGTTGGAGAGCTAGAAAATTTTGCTCTGTCATGTGTGGAAAGATTCTATATTCGGGTGGCAGAATAATCTCAGCTGTGGGCACTTAATAAGTATATACTTATTCTCATCTGTGGAAGGATGGGGTAATAATACCCATTTTATAGGGCCATTGAGGATTAGAAACAATTTTGTAAAACAATCTATCATAATTCCCAGCATACAGTAGTCCAGTAGTGTTACTGATAACTAGTATCATTGTCATCATTATTATTATCAGCAGCAGCATTATCATAACTAGGATTGTGTAAAAAAGAGGTGTGTGTATGCTTAATGTTAGTCTAGTGAGACTATACTAAATAGTTCATACTAAAATATTGGCTATCTTCTTATAACTGAAAGTTAAATTCTTCTCAGAATTATTAACTAATGCAGTTGTTAGTCTCCTCCTAGATTTCCCCTCCCTCTCCAAATTTTAAGGTAGATGACATTATTTACAAATACCCAGCCATGGACTATTTGTTGTGGTGATGGTTCTTCATAGACAAGACTTACTTTGATCTTAAATCATTTAGTTGTTGCTTAGATGGGTAATACCAACTAAAATCTAAGGAATATGCCAAGGCTAACACTTAGATATTAGTTGTAGCTTGACAACTCTATGTGCCACTTTTTGCCCTTTGTTATTTTCACCTGGGCCAGGGATCATTCTCACTGTTGCTAAATAAAGTGACAGCAATGTCCAATTTCTGTCAAATGTCTTTCTGCCTCTAAATAGAGGTTGGCAAACTAGGATCCATAAGCTACATGGCTCCTGCCATTTGCTTTTGTGAATAAAGCTTTACTGGAACACAAGTTCTCTCTTCTGTTTATGTATTATCTGTGGCTACTTTGATACTGCTTTGTTCCTACAGTGGCGGAGTTGAGGAGTTGTAACAGAAGTCACATGGCCTACAGAGTCTAAAATATCTACTATCTAGCCCTTTACAGAAAAAGTTTGCCAATCCCTTCTCTAATCAACAAAACCCACATTTTGGAACTCTGATGCCCCCAGGGGCTGCTTGTTGGCCTGCTTCATCTTGACCGTTTGTAACCTACGAGTGGTTTTTTTTTTTTTTTTTCCAGAAAGAATATTGAAAGAGTTTAAAACTTTTTAAAAAAGTGGACATTGGCATCCCAATTGTATTTTGATTGCAAAAAGTCTTTTAAAATAATCATGAATAGCATCACTGTTTTATAGCCTACCAGGGGTACACTCTTAACAAATGCTAACAATGATTTTAAGAAGCAGGATGAAGGAGAAATAGAGATAGAAAAGGATAAATAGGGCTCTATTTGTGCCTATAAGGATATGAAGAAACTACACACTATTTGTAATCTTACTTGCAATTGTTTTTAGTTTCCTAATTTTCAAAGCAAAGGAAAGGACACTGTTTTCAAGAAAAGGTTAGGGTCCCTCAGTTGGTACTCCATGCTTGTTGCAGAGTGATAAGAAGTTCATTTTGCAAAGTAAGTTTTTGGAGATGCAAGTTGTAGCTGTCATGTGTCGATGGAACAAAAAGCCATCTTTGTTGCTCATTTATCTAGCTACTGCAATTTTTCTATTCAGAGAACAGATTACCAACACTCTATGATGCTAGTTATACAAGCTACCTTTGAACTTGTAGGATGAAAGTGGGAAAGCAATCATTGTTGGTGACTTGGGTGCAGAAAAATCAAACTTTCATACTTTCATCTTAACTTTAATAACGGTCATGGGGGGAGTAAAGCAGTATACTTTTATCTAGGAACCTTCTCTCTCACTCTTGCTTTGCAAAACCATTTTGAAAAGAGGATGCTTAACTTAGGCAGCTAGAAAACACATGCAAACTCTTGATTATAGTAAATCACCTTAGAGCAGACAGGTACATGATCCAACAGGTGGCTCTACAGGATGTGAAAATAAAATGGCATCGATGTCAAGAGAAATCTCCTCTCAAAAATCAGGCTCCTGTTTGAGTTTGTGCCAAGGGTTAGAGCTTAAAAGTTTTACAAAAAGTCATCTTGTTTCCACTGTGACTTTGCTTTTTTAAAGCTCCATTTCTTTTGTATCTATTTGAATTGAATTTTGCATTCTCTGATTCATTTTCTGTTTCACAGTGACGTTTGCCTGAGTAGTAAAATATTTTCTTCACCTTGCTCTTTTCAGAATTATTAATATTTTTCACTTCATCGCTGCATGCCATTTTGATGAGTTTGATTAAAATAAACTTTCTTTTTTCATTTTTTAAAAATTTTATTTAAAAATTAAAAAAAATAAATTTATTTATTTAAATTGGAGGTTAATTACTTTACAATATTCTATTGGTTTTGCCATACATCAACATGAATCCACCACAGGTATACACGTGTTCCCCATCCTGAACCCCCTCCCTCCTCCCTCCCCATACTGTCCCTTTGGGTCATCCCAGTGCACCAGCCCCAAGCATCTAGTATCATGCATCGAACTTGGATTGGTGATTCATTTCATATATGATATTATGCATGTTTCAATGCCATTCTCCCAAACCATCCCACCCTATCCCTCTCCCACAGAGTCCAAAAGACTGTTCTATACATCTGTGTCTCTTTTGCTGTCTCGCATATAGGGTTATTGTTACCATCTTTCTAAATTCCATATATATGCGTTAGTATACTGTATTGGTGTTTTTCTTTCTGGCTTACTTCACTCTGTATAATAGGCTCCAGTTTCATCCACCTCATTAGAACTGATTCAAATGTATTCTTTTTAATGGCTACATAATACTCCATTGTATATATGTACCACAGCTTTCTTATCCATTCATCTGCTGATGAACATCTAGGTTGCTTCCATGTCCTGGCTATTATAAACAG
>SJYQ01000819.1:304483-325909 GCA_006410935.1 Redunca redunca
CAAATCACAGAACAAATCAAAAAAGAAATCAAATTATGCATAGAAATGAATGAAAATGAAAACACAACAACCCAAAACCTGTGGGACACTATCAAAGCAGTGCTAAGAGGAAAGTTCATAGCAATACAGGCACACCTCAAGACAAGAAAAAAAAGTCAAATAAATAACCTAACTCTACGCCTAAAGCAACTAGAAAAGGAAGAAATGAAGAACCCCAGCATTAGTAGAAGGAAAGAAATCTTAAAAATTAGGGCAGAAATAAATGCAAAAGAAACAAGAGACCATAGCAAAAATCAAGAAAGCCAAAAACTGGTTCTTTGAAAGAATAAATAAAATTGACAAACCATTAGCCAGACTCATCAAGAAACAAAGGGAGAAAAATCAAATCAATAAAATTAGAAATGAAAATGGAGAGATACAACAGACAACACAGAAATACAAAGGATCATAAGAGACTGCTATCAGCAATTATATGCCAATAAAATGGACAACGTGGAAGAAATGGACAAATTTTTAGAAAAATACAACTTTCCAAAACTAAACCAGGAAGAAATAGAAAACCTTAACAGACCCATCACAAGCACGGAAATTGAAACTGTAATCAGAAATCTTCCAGCAAACAAAAGCCCAGGTCCAGACGGATTCACAGCTGAATTCTACCAAAAATTTAGAGAAGAGCTAACACCTACCCTACTCAAACTCTTCTAAAATAAACCTTTCCATTTCCTCTTTAATTCTTTCCAGAATCTTTTCAGGAAATATTTTCCCCCATGAAAGATATCTAAATTTTAATAGATTTAATTTCAAGATGTATTTATTAAATGTACTTTACTATCAAAATACTGGTCTTGGAGTTTGGGGAAATAAAAAAAGGACAAAACTTAGATATTTCCTCAAAATTCTACAATTCAGTGATATGAATTTTTACTGTTATGAAGCTTAGGAAGAAAGATGGGTTGATAATGAAAGAATGAAATAGCATCAGTGTTTCAGTGTCTGAGTAGGTCCCGATAATAGTGCAGGTAAAATAAACTGCTAAGTAACATTTTCTGTAGTTTTGAAAGGCCTTTACTCCATCTCCCTTGCCATTTCTGCACATCAGAAAATGTCTGCATAGTTTATATGTTTAGTTATTACTTCATATCAGTCTCTCTTGGATTAAGTTCTTTTGCTTAGTTCTCTTAAATTTGTAACAACAAAATGGACCTACTATGAGTACTTTTTAGTCTTTCTTCAAGTCTGTCCATGCCTGGACTTGCACTGGCTTGGAACACATGTGGTAATAAATTGCTGGTCCCTGTCTCCCATTTTCTCTGCCTTAATTCCTATAATAAGAAGTATTTAACAATTCAGTCATCTTGTTTATGTTCCCACCTGAGTCATAAGAGTCAGAACTGTCATATACTGAAGAGGAAGAGTAGAGCCATGGTTGAATTCAGTGCAGTTCAGTTGCTCAGTCATGTCCAACTCTTTGTAACCCCTGGAATGCAGATGCCAGGCCTCCCTGTCCATCACCAACTTCTGGAGTTTACCCAAACTCATGTCCATTGAGTCGGTGATGCCATCCAACCATCTCATCCTCTGTCATCCCCTTCTCCTGCTTCAATCTTTCCCAGCATCAGGGTTTTGCAAATGAGTCATTTCTTCACACGAGGTGGCCAAAGCATTGGAGTTTCAGCTTTAACATCAGTCCTTCCAATAAACACTCAGGACTGATATCCTTTAGGATGGACTGGTTGGATCTCCTTGCAGTCCAAGGGACTCTCAAGAGTCTTCTCCAACACCACAGTTCAAAAGCATCAATTCTTCAGTGCTCAGCTTTCTTTATAGTCCAACTCTCGCATCCATACATGAGTGCTGGAAAAACCATAGCCTTGACTAGATGGACCTTTGTTGGCAAAGTAATGTCTCTGCTTTCTAATATACTGCCTAGGTTTGCCATAACTTTTCTTCCAAGAAGCAAGCATCTTTTAATTTCATAGCTACAGTTACCATCCATAGTGATTTTGAAGCCCAAGAAAATAAAATTGCCAGTTTCCACTTTTCCCCCATCTATTTACCATGAAGTGATGGCAATGGATGTCATGATCTTCATCTTTTGAATATTGAGTTTTAAGCCAACCTTTTCATTCTCCTCTTTGATCTTCATCAAAAGGCTTTTTAGTTCCTCTTTGCTTTCTGCCATTAGGGTGGTATCATCTGCATATCTGAGTTGTTGATATTTCTTCTGTCAATCTTGATTTCAGTTGTGATTTAGCCAGCCTGGATTTTCACATGATGAACTACTCTGCAGATAAGTTAAATAAGCAGGGTGACAAAATACAGCCTTGATGTACTCCTTTCCCAATTTTGAACCAGTCATAACATGTCCAGTTCTAACTGTTGCTTCTTGATGTGCATACAGGTTTTGCAGGAGGCAGGTAAGGTGATCTGGTATTTTCATCTCTTTAAGAATTTTCCAGTTTATTGTGATCCACACAGTCAAAGACTTTAGTGTAGATGATAAAGCAGATGTTTTTGAAATTCTCTTACTCTTCCTGTGACCCAGCAGATGTTGGCAATTTGATCTCTGGTTTCTCTGCCTTTTCTAAATGCAGCTTGTACGTCTGAAAGTTCTCAGTTCATGTGCTGTGGTAGCCTAGCTTGAAGAATTTTGAGCATTGCCTTGGTAGAATGTGAAATGAGCATGATTTTATGGTAGTTTGAACATTTTTTGCAATTGCTTTTCTTTGGGGTTGGAATGAAAACTGACCTTTTTCAGTCCTGTGGCCATTGCTGAGTTTTCCAAATTTGGTAGCATATTTAATGTAGCACTTTAACAGCATTATCTTTTAAGATTTGATGTTACCTGATGTCATCTCTTAGAAATTTTATACATCTTGATCATGGGTCTTTTTAACATTTCTTGAGGTCTGAAGGATCCCTCTATAGCTAGATGACCTATTCTTCTGTTGGACAGTTGTGATTATCTTCAGGGCATTTAAATCTAGAGCTATGGACAGTGTCCTATTACTTATCCTTGTGGTGGAGCAGTCACTTCCTTTGGCTCCTGCAGCAGTTTGTCTGAATGTGTATGCTGGCAATAGCAATATGATATACTCTAAAGGATGGTTTATTTGCCTCTCTCTCCCATCAGACTGAGTTCTTGGGGACGAGGGATCTGTCTTTCCTTTTGTTTCTTTAGCACCCAGCATGATTCCTATTGGATATAGATGCCTACTGAATGTTAATGTACTAGAGATATACTGACCAAGGCTAATCCCTCTAACAATTGACAAGTCATCAAAACTTTGAAGACAACTCTGATTATAAACATGCCTCAGATAATATTTCTGCATCTATAAATAGTATTATTTGTGGAAATATAGCCTGGTATATATTTTTAACCATTCAGTTTTACTGTCTGTTCTAGTAAATGTTTATATTTTATGCTTATTCCAGCTTGTGTACATCTTGAATGAGTCATAACAGTGTTAACTGAAAGTGCTGGTTACCTCCTTAAGTCACTATCTGAAAGCTTGCTGGTATCTGTGGCTTATCAGAGGGATTTCTGTATTCATTCCAGACAGACTATGGTTTCTTTCTCTTCAGGGAAAACTTTTCTTCTTGGTAGCTCTTGTGCCTAATGTAGTGCTTAGCACTATGTAAAGTTTCAGTGTTTACCCACTGATGCACAATTTAATATTTCCACTAAAAACTTAAAATCAATCATTTTTCCTAGAGAAAAGGTGAATCTATGTTATTTTCATCTTTCCCCAAATAATTAAGGGGACTTAGGGTGAGGGTTCCCCTGGGAATTTAGCATAGTTGGAATCAGTTTGTCTTTAGTATTTTTGCTTATGATTATTTCTTTCATTTCTTGAGTGCAAATTTTGAGTTATTTCAGAAACTGAATTTTGGAACCTCTGAGCCTTACCATTAACCAAGTCATTTAACAGTATGAAAATGCTTTCCGAGAGATAGATTCAGGGTTTCCAGAGGAAACAATTTCCCTTCTCACCACTGACTAGAACTTTGGAAACTGCCTTTTTACCTCCTGACGTTAGTGATAGCAGTGAGTGGTTTCTGTATCTGTTCTAAATGCAGCCTTCCACAGCAGTGGTGTAAAGCTTGCATGCGTGTCCCTGAACATCCTGTTAATTAAGAATTCACAGCCTTGTTTCTCCTTCATTCTCTTCAGCGGCCTGTACTGTCAGGTTCGGCTCCTCTTCCTTAGTAACAGAAACTGAAATTAGAATTCCAAGTGGAGGCATCACTCCCTGAGGAGGCTGAGAACACCACGCTCCTCTGAACTTGTTCTCTCTCAGAGCATCTGTCAGTAATAGCTCACTTGTTAAAAGGTGGACATTTCACCATTCTGTCACTTGCTGAGAAATAGTGTCTGCCCTTTGGACAAGTGGCGTCTCTGTAGAAGGAAGTGTACTAGAAACCCTCAAAGTTAATAAACCATCATGCCACACACAAACATCTTCCTGAAGTTGCCTATTGGTAGATAACCCTAATTTAAAGTCATTTGGGGATAACTTATTAATAGCTACCCTACTGGGTTGATATGACTGTTAATAAGTTAATATGTTTTAACTGGTTTGCACTATGGTTAAAAGATAATCAGTCAAAATTTAGCTATTACTATTTTTATAGTACTAAGTACATATACAACATAAATCATATACATTGCTGATTATTTGACTAAGTTTCTAGACAGCCTAGGGAGGGAGCAATAATCTTATTATAATTCAGTCAGTTCAAAGATTATAGCCATAAAAATGCAGTTTAACTTGCATTTTATTATATTTTATACATTTCTTTTAATAAATTAAGTTGGATACATTGTGAATAGAAAACAGATAATTGACTAGAATAAAGGAGCTATCAGATCATTATTAATGAAGCTATGAATGTAAAATGAGCTTGATGTATCATGGTGAAGATGTAAGCTGACACAATCCTGTACATTCTAAGATGTAATATTTTTATTTTCTGTTTCAAAACCTAAAGGAACTAGTATATGTTTAATGAGACACACCAAATATATCTAGACTGTTGATCACTTTTCTGATTAATACTAATTTTGCTTTTATTTTGCATACTTCCAATTTAATGTGCCATTGGAGTCATAACTTTCTTTCAGTTAGAAGAAGCTGATTTTTTCACTTTAATTTCTGTTTCAAAGAGCTAGAGCAACCTGTTTTCCAAAAACAGGTAATCGTTAAGGTGGGAAAGACTTTAGTTAAGTTTGAGGTATTGCTTTAGAAAAGGTAGCACAGCCCAGTTTGTAAACTTGCTAATTATCTTGGCATTTTCTGGACCTGGGATAGTTTCAAAATATATCATATATTTTTACTGTCATAGTCAGAGTTTCTGTGCCAAAACTGACTTAGACAGGCAAAGCTTAGCATGTTTTACAAAAGAGGATTATTTAAATTTATTTTTAGTAATCTGCCTTCATTTCCTCATTTACCATTACAGACTTGCTGAGGCAGACATGTGATTTTCTTGGAGCTTTTCAGATTTTTGTGTGAAACTGTAAGTATATAATTAAAGGCAATTCCCAATCTCTCAACTGTATTAACTCTGTATTTATTTTAGATCCCACATGCCACAACTAAAGATCCAATGAGCTGCAACTAAATAAATAAATATACAAATTAAAAAAAATATAGGTGATGAGTAGGAACAGGAATATCATTCGAAAAGCAGAATTATATGTAATTTCTACTGTTAAGTATCAAAACTAGGGACCACATTCATCTGTATACATAGATGAACTTTCACAGGTGTTTCATAAAAGTTGACCACAAAGATGTTTTAATAATACTACCTATTGTTGTTGTAGAAGGTCAGTCAAGACGTAATGGTTTTACAAAGATGCTGGAAAGAGTTAGGCCTCTGGATATACTATACTATACTATACTACAGCTGTCCTGCAGTATCTCCAGGTGATTGATTCTAAGATTCCCAGCGATACCAAAATGTATGGATTCTCAAGTTCTTTAAATGAAATGACCTAGTATTGCATATAACCTAGGCACATCCTCCCATTTACTTTAAATTATCTCTGGATTACTTAACATGCCTAACACAATATAAATAAGTGGAAATACTCACAAATACACATGCATGCTGTACTTTGTTGCTCAGTTGTATCCGACTTTTTGCGACCCCGTGGACTGTAGCACACCAGGCTCCTCTGCCCATGGGGATTCTCCAGGCAAGAATACTGGAGTGGGTTGCCATGCCCTCTTCCAGTGGATCTTCCTAACCCAGGTACTAGATTCTTTACAATCTGAGCCATGAGATATAAATGCTATAAAATAGATACTGGTGAGAGGCATATCCAAATTTTGCTTTTTGGAACTTTCTGTATTTTTCTCTTTTATTATATGGTTGGAGATACAGAACTTGTAGATAGGGAGGCTGATTGTATTTCAAACAGAGACCACAGAGTTTCCTGATAGATTCACTGTAGTTTTGAGAGAAATAGTGGAGGCAAGAATGACCCCAAGAGATTTGGTCTAAGCAACTGGAAGGATGAAGTCACCATCCTGTGACAAGGAAGGCTAAAGGTGGAGCAGGTTTTGGGGGAAAATGTTGAGCTTTAGAAATGTTAATCTTGAGGTGTCTGTTACATGTGAATGTAAAATATTTTCCTTTTGTTCCCTAAGATCCTTTCTCTAGTCTTCTTTACTTTGCTTCCTGCCCCAGGAAACTGATATATGCTCGTTTCATCAGTGGGATCCCTTTGCTCTTCAGCCTCTGATTATGTTTAGCATATGAGGAGCACAGAGACTAGAGAGGAAGGAGACTGATCTATAGACTGGATCTATTTTATTGGCTTCCTCAAAGTGAAGTTTTACTCAAGGTCTCTGTGTCCCCCGATGTTATTAATACTTCTAGTCTCCTGGTGGTCTCTTCTACACAGTTCTAACCTTCCACTTTCTAGTAACAATCCCTTTCCCTCATCACTTCATACTTATGGTCTTAATAACTCTGCTGCTAATGACCCAGAGTCCCTGCAGTATGTGCTATGAGGCTCCTAGGCTATGCTCACACCTTTGTGAATGGTTATCTTGTCAATAAGCCTTCCTCAAATGTCTAATTTTAGTGTGCCTGTTTCTGTTTCTTATTTGGACCCTGTATGATTTAATATCTGAGTTGTGTTAAAGAGTAACAGGTTGATTATACAGGTCTGGAGTTCAGAAGAGAGGTCTGGCTTAGAGGTATAAGTTGGGAGTTCAGTTCAGTTCAGTCACTCAGTCATGTCCGACTCTGCGACCCCATGAATGGCAGCATGCCAGGCCTCCCTGTCCATCACCAACTCCCGGAGTCCACCCATGTCCATCGAGTCAGTGATGCCATCCAACCATCTCATCCTCTGCCTTCCCCTTCTCCTCCTGCCCTCAGTCTTTCCCAGCATCAGGGTCTTTTCAAATGAGTCAGCTCTGCATCAGGTGGACAAAGTATTGGCATTTCAGCTTCAACATCAGCCCTTATAATGAACACCCAGGACTGATCTCCTTTAGGATGGACTGGTTGGATCTCCTTGCAGTCCAAGGGACTCTCAAGAGTCTTCTCCAACACCACAGTTCAAAAGCATCAATTCTTTAGTGCTCAGCTTTCTTTATAGTCCAACTCTTGCATCCATACATGACCGCTGGAAAAACCATAGCCTTGACTAGACAGACCTTTGTTGGCAAAGTAATGTCTCTGCTTTTTAATATGCTGTCTAGGTTGGTCATAACTTTCTTTCCAAGGAGTAAACGTCTTTTAATTTCATGGCTGCAATCACCATCTGCAGTGATTTTGGAGCCCAGAAAAATAAAGGCAGTCACTGTTTCCACTGTTTCCCCATCTATGTGCCATGAAGTGATGGGACCGGATGCCATGATCTTCGTTTTCTGAATGTTGAGCTTTAAGCCAACTTTTTTACTCTTCTTTCACTTTCATCAAGAGGCTCTTTAGTTCTTCTACACTTCCTGCCACAAGGGTGGTGTCATCTGCTTATCTGAGGTTATTGATAGTTCTCCTGGCAATCTTGATTCCAGCTTGTGTTTCTTCCAGTGCAGCATTTCTCATGATGTACTCTGCATAGAAGTTAAATAAGCAGGGTGACAATACACAGCCTTGATGTACTCCTTTTCCTATTTGGAACCAGTTTGTTGTTGGGAGTTACTAGCATGTAAATGGGAGAAGGCAATGGCACCCCACTCCAATACTCTTGCCTGGAAAATCCCATGGACGAAAGAGCCTGGTAGGCTACAGTCCATGGGGTCACGAAGAGTCAGACACGACTTCACTTTCACTTTTCACTTTCATGCATTGGAGAAGGAAATGGCAACCCACTCCAGCGTTCTTGCCTGGAGAATCCAAGGGGCGGGGGAGCCTGGTGGGCTGTTGTCTATGGGGTCACACAGAGTCGGACACAACTGAAGCGACTTAGCAGCAGCAGCAGCATATAAATGGTATTTAAAGTCATGAATCTGAAAGAGACTATTAAGAAGATAAATATAGATAGAGAATAGAAAAAGATCAAGTACTGGATTTATTCTGGAAGGAAATAGGAACCTGTAAAGGAATCCATGAAGAAGTAACCACTGAGGTTAAAGGAAAACTATTGAGTGTGGTATCGTAGCCAAATGAAGAGAGCACAGCAAAGAGGGAGGGTGTGATCAGCTGTATCAAATGCTAATAGCCAAGTATTAACTCCACTGTTTGGCTACCTGATGTGAAGAACTGACTCATTGAAAAAGACCCTGATGCTGGGGCAGACTGAAGGCAGGAGGAGAAGGAAGGAATGAGGGAGGACGAGATGGTTGGATGGCATCACTGACTCAAAGGACATGAGTTTGAGTAAACTCTGGGAGTTGGTGTTGCACAGGGAGGCCTGGCGTGCTGCAGTCCATAGAGTCACAAAGAGTTGGAAATGACTGAGCGACTGAACTGAACTGCAGAATTAACAGGACAGAGAATTGGCCATTGGATTGAACAACATGACAGAGGTAAACACCCAACTGAAGTAGTTTCAAGGGAGAATGGGTGGTGGGAATTGAACACAAAAGAGTTGCAGTTGTTGTTCAGTCACTCAATTGTGTCCACATCTTTGTGACCCCATGGACTGCAGCACACCAGGCTTCGCTGTCCTTTACCATCTCCCAGAGCTTACTCAAACTCATGTCCATCGAGTCGGTGATGCCATCCAACCATCCTGTCCTCTGTCACCCCCTTCTCCTCCTGCCTTCAATCTTTCCCAGTATCAGGGTCTTTTCTAATGAGTTGGTTCTTCCCATCAGGTGGCCAAAGTTCTGGAGCTTCAGCTTCATCATCAGTCCATCCAATGAATATTCAGGACTGATTTGCTTTAGGATTGATGGTTTGATCTCCTTGCAGTCCAAGGGACTCTCAAGAGTCTTCTCCAACACCACAGTTCAAAAGCATCATTTTTTTGGTGCTCAGCCTTCTTTATGGTCCAACTCTCACATCCATACATGACTACTGGAAAAACCATAGCTTTGATTATATGGACCTTTGTCAGCAAAGTAATGTCTCTGCTTTATGCAAAAGAGTACAGATAATTTTTTGAAGAGTTTTGCTGCTGCAATGGGATGTAAAGCAATGGGATGGTAGCTGATGACAGGGGTGGAGTCAACATAAAAATAATGGAAAACTTTTTATACTTATTCTCTTGAGAATAGGCCTGACTTTAAGTATGACATGTATGCATACACTTTACTACAAGTGAAATTCCAGGGAATAAAAATAGAATGTGCCAACGTCTGGATCAGAGGGAAATCATGGTGAATTGGGGGAACTGAGTGACTGCAATTAGCTCAACATGGCTGTAGGATGGAGCCAGGCAGGCTGAGGCCCTTAGTGTGATAGCCTAAGAGGCACTGAGTCCTGTCAGCAACCTGTGAATGAACATGTGAATGGATCCTCCTTCAGTTGAGACTTGAGTTCTCTGCAGCTTCAGCCTTGTGTAAGATTCTGAGGAGACCCAGCTAAACCATGCCCAGATTCATAATCTACAAAAACTAAGAGATAATAAAATTTAAATCACTTGATTGTAGAGTCACTAACAAATATAATATTTCAGAAAGTCACTCCAGGTGACATCAAGGACAGATTAAAGAGAGGCAAGACTGGAAGCAGTCACTCCGATAAGGAGGCTGTGTGCAGAAACGCAGCTGAGAAGTGACAGTTGCAGGTCATTTTACTCCCCGACACCTTCTGGAATGATCTTTCTCCCTTCTGTCTCCCTGATGCTGTCAATCCTCAGAATATTGTGCTCACTTCTGGAGGCCAGCCTAATTCCCGTCCTAGTCTCTCTGACATTGACCCGTTCTACAGTGAAGTCTTCTGTATGCACCTTTATCATAAGAAACATCCATGGCCCCGAAAATTCTAGAAAAGAAGATTTCAACTTAATTTACTTGGCTGCTTAAAATTCAGCATGTACGTATGAAGTGCTATACATCGTTTGAAAGGTAGTGGATTATACAGTTTTCACCCATCAATATCATAGCATGAATAACTTTATTAAAATAACAGGAACAGGACCCTGAGAGAGCAGAACACAGAACAGATGGCTATTTTCACACATGAAAGAAAAGCATACTTACTCCAGTATCTAATGCCTGGCACATAGTCAATATTCAGTAAATATTGAATGAATTAACAAACTAGTACATAAGAGCTGGAAGGAGGAGACTCTTACATTCAGGAAAGAGTATGACAGCCCAGGAAGAGGTTGGGGTATTAGTGGAAGGAGAAAGTGAGGCGTTGAAAAGGAATCTGGGAGAAGGTACCGACTTCACAGTTTCGTCTAGACCTATCCATACTTAACTGTTAAGAAAAAATGGAGACATCATGATAAAGCTGAAGATTAGCATACTGTTCAGAAGATCTGAAAAAGTGCTTTCTATTGCAGAGAGAAAAAAATGGGCTTATTTTGTTTCTTAAATATTCATGCGGTAGCTATAGATATAGTTTCTAAAGAAATATCACTTGACTTTGTTAATATCAGGTAAAGGTCAATTGAAAGAGGCTTCCAGTTTGCTCTTTGATTGCAGGTAAAATTCTATAAATTTTCTGATACACAGAATGAAAAGAAGTCCTTCTTATTTTCTCTCTGGTAGGTTTGGAGAAATTTAATGTAGGGTTGTATTGAACTGTATCTAATATTATGCTGAATAAGCTGTGTTACAGGGACCAGAAGGGATTGTAGGATTATTGTGATTGAAAACATTCAGCTAATAATGGAATATAATAAGCAACAACACCAAAAGGATTAAATATTTCTTGTTTCCCATTTGTAATTATACAATTGTCAATTCTGTTTAATTTTGGAATGCTCATGGCATGATTTAATTATGAGTTCAATTTCACTATCATATACTGAGGATAGAGATTAAGGACTTAGTATTTTCTCCAAATTTTATTATTTTTCATTGGATTTTTCATTTAAATGTGCAAAATAGTGATATGATTTATTTTAACCTTAAGAGTAAGCAAATGAATTGAGCATCATATTGATGATATTAGAAGTTAATGTGTTTTTGTCCTGTTTCTAAATAAAAAGGAGAGTTTAAGTGTACTGGGATCACACTTTGTAATGGAAAAAGTTTTTACAGCATGCCCTGTATTTCAAATGTAGCTTTTAGTAATTTATGCTTGGGGAAACAAATGAATATGTTAAAATTCCACTCTACGCCACATGTAGTAGTTATTAGTGAAGTCAACATATTGCTTGACTGTCTTCATTATTACTTTATGACTACTTGTGTTTAACTAATAGCTTTTTTTGTTTTATCCTTCCAATGTACTGAAACTTCCAAAATACTCAATACAGCTGTTCCATGTAATGACGCAGCCTCATTAGTTTGATGCATTTGAGCATACATACTAATAAGGACAGTCACAAGGAAAAAATACTTCATTTTGTTCTTCCCTGGTGTTCTTTTTTGAAATAAGAACATTTGCCACTTATGGATGTTGCGGCTCAAATGTAACCAAAGGAAAAATCTCAGGAAAAAGCACAGATGGTCTCATTGGACTCTGGAGGAACTACTTTCTGTATCACTGGCAATTTCTCCCTGGCGTATCTACCTAACTGTTTGCACATCATAAAAATTAATTTTTCAGGTAACACTTCCATAGCTATAATTAACATCAAGGCTGTAATTTCCTGGAGTGGGTAGATAAAGAGTTGCTTGGCTAAAAATAGATCTGCCCAACAGTCTCTAGATAACCTTGAGGTCCTTTCTATTGAGATTTTGTTGAAATGCATGGCTGCATGCACGTGCATGCATTGTTCATATGTATTCCTGTTTCAGACATTGTCATGCCTCATGGATTGCACCACGGGGACCACCCTTTTCTGAGGAGGAGGAGGAAGTATGTTCTTCTCAGACAAATCCTAAATTGGATTTTCTGGACCATAGCTGACATTGATGGTTTTGTCTGTAATAGACTGGAAAAACAGTTTTATTTTTCCACTGTGAAATCTGATATTTGTTAGAAAGCTATGTCAATATAAAAGTAGAGATCCATGCTATTGTATTTGAAATTTAATGTCTATTCAATTTCACTGAAATATTTTGAGAAAGAAGGTTCCTATCTATATATACAACATCTAAGAAGAGAAAAATTTTAAGCTGCCAAACTTCAAATTGCAGTTGCAGCCAAACACCAATCTTTAGATATACATATATATTTTAATTGAAGTGTAGTAGACTTACAATATGTTATTTGTTTAAGGTGTACAACATAGTCATGCATATTTTTAAAGATTGTATACCATCCATACAAAGATGCTGTATCTTTTCTTTAGTTGAAGTATAGCTGATTTACAATATTGTGTCAGTTGCAGGTATATGCCAAGTGACTCAGTTACGTATATATAGATTCAGATTCATTTCTATAGTAGATTCATTTCCATATATATTCAGATCCATTTCCATAACTTTATTATGATGGGTTATTATTATAGTTCCCTTTGCTATATAGTAAGTCCTTGTTGTCTTATCTATTTTATATATGGCACTGGGTATGTTAATCCCAAACTTCTAACTTATCCCTTCCTTCCTCCTTCCCTCTTTGGTAAACCATAAATTTCTGTCTGTGGATGTTTATGGGTCTATTCCTGTTTTGTAAATAAGTTCATTTGTACAATTTTTTTTTTAGATTACACATATGAGTGATATAGTAGAATATTTATCTTTCTTTGTCATTTAGGATGTCAATCATCCATGTTGCTGCAAATGGCAGTATTTCATTCCTTTTAATGGCTGAGTAATATTCAAGTGTGTATATGTATATGTACCATTTCTTCGGGGCTTCCCTGGTGGCTCAGAGGGTAAAGCGTCTCCCTGCAATGTGGGAGACCTGTGTTCAATTCCTGGGTCAGGAAGATCCTCTGGAGAAGGAAATGGCAACCCACTCCAGTACTCTTGCCTGGAAAATCCCATGGACAGAGAAACCTGGTAGGCTACAGTCCATGGGGTCACGAAGAGTAGGACACGACTAAGCGACTTCACTTTCACCTTTCACCATTTCTTTATCCATTCATCTCTTGATGAACCCTTAGTTTGCTTCCATGTCTTCATTATTATAAATAATGCTGCAGTGAACATTGGCGTGCATATATCTTTTTGAATTAGAGTTTTTGTCTTTTATGAATATATGTCCAAGAGTGGGATTGCTAGATCATATGATAACTGTATTTTCAGTTTTGAAGGAACCGCCATACTATTTTCCTTTGGTATTCTTTCGTATTATCTGTATGCAGGTCAGGAAGCAACAGTTAGAACTGGACATGGAACAACAGACTGCTTCCAAATCGGAAAAGGAGTACATCAAGGCTGTATATTGTCACCCTGCTTATTTAACTTACATACAGAGTACATCATGAGGAACTCTGGGCTGGATAAAGCACAAGCTGGAATCAAGATTGCCGGGAGAAATATCAATAACCTCAGATATGCAGATGACACCACCCTTATGGCAGAAAGTGAAGAGGAACTAAAAAGTCTCTTGATGAAAGTGAAAGAGAATGAAAAAGTTGGTTTAAAGCTTAGCATACAGAAAACTAAGACCATGGCATCTGGTCTCATCACTTCATGACAAATAGATGGGGAAACAGTGGAAACAGTGGCTGCCTTTTATTTTTTTGGGCTCCAAAATCACTGCAGATGGTGATTGCAGCCATGAAATTAAAAGGTGCTTGCTCCTTGGAAGGAGAGTTATAATCAACATAGACAGCATATTAAAAAGCAGAGACATTACTTTGCCAACAAAGGTCCGTCTAGTCAAGGCTATGGTTTTTCCAGTGGTCATGCATGGATGTGAGAGTTGGACTATAAAGAAAGCTGAGCACTGAAGAATGGATATGGGTTTGAGTGGACTCCGGGAGTTGGTGATGGACAGGAAGGCCTGGTGTGCTGTAGTTCATGGGGTCGCAAAGAGTCAGACATGACTGAGAGACTGATGTGAACTGAACTGAAGGCATATACATGAAATCTAGAAGGATGGTACTGATGAACCTATTTGTAGAGCAGCAGTGCAGACACAGACATTGAGAACAGATTTATGGACATGGGGTCAGGAGGGGAGGAAGGAGAGGATAGGATGTATGGAAAGAGTAACATGGAAACATACATTATCATATGTAAAATAGATAGCCAATGAGATTTTGCTATATGACTCACGGATCTCCAACAGGGCTCGGTAACAACCTGGAGGGGTGGGATGAGGAGTGAGGTGGCAGGGATGTTCAAATGGGAGGTGACTTAGGTAACCTTTGGCTGATTCATGTTAATGTTTGGTAGAAAACAACACAATACTGTAAAGCAATTACCCTTTAATTAAAAATAAATAATAATAAAAACAACAATAACAAGGAAAAAATCTTAAAACAATTACTACATCTCCGTATTGTATACAAATAGCTGAGAAAAGAAGAGAAGTGAAAGGCAAGGGAGCAAGGGAAAGACATACCCATCTGAATGCACAGTTCCAAAGAATAGCGAGATAAGAAAGCCTTCCTAAGTGAACAAGGCAAGGAAATAGAGGAAAACAATATAATGGGAAAGACTAGAGACCTCATCAAGAAAATCAAGGGAACATGTCATGCAAAGATGGGCACAATAAAGGACAAAAATGGTATGGACCTGACAGAAGTAGAAGATATTAAGAAGAGGTGGCAAGAATACATAGAACTATACAACTAAGATCTTTATAACTCAGATATCCATGATGGTGTGATCAGTCATCTAGAGCAACACATCTTGGAGTGTGAAGTCAAGTGGGCCTTAGGAAGCATCACTATGAACAAAGCTAATGGAGGTGATGTAATTCCAGCTGAGCTATTTCAAATCCTAAAAGATGATGCTGTTAAAGTGCTGTATTCAATATGTCAGTAAATTTGATAAACTCAGCAGTGGCCACAGGACCGGAAAAGGTCAGTTTTCATTCCAGTCCCAATAGAAGGGCAATGTCAGAGAATGTTTAAAATTGCACAGGTGCACTCATTTCACATGCTAGCAAAATAATGCTTAAAATTCTCCTTGCCAGACTTCAACAGTTCATGAACCAAGAACTTCCAGATATACAAGGTGGATTTAGAAAAGGCAGAGAAACCAGAGATCAAATTGCCAACATCCTTTGGATCATAGAAAAAGCAAAAGAATTCCAGAAAAAAATCTACTTCTGCTTCATTGACTATGCGAAAGCCTTTGGCTGTGTTGATCACAACAAACTATAGAAAATTCTTCAAGAGATGGGAATACCAGAACACCTCACCTGCCTCCTGTGAAACATGTATGCAGGTCAAGCAGCAACAGTTAGAACATGGAAAAGTGGACTGGTTCCTAATTGCAAAAGGAGTATATCAAGGCTGAATATTTTCACCCTGCTATTTAACTTATATTCAGAGTACATCACATAAAATGCTGGACTGGATGAAACACAAGCTGGAATCAAGATTACAGGAAGAAATTGAAATCACATCAGATATGCAGATGATACCACCCTTATGGCAGAAAGCAAAGAGGAACTAAAGAGCCTCTTGATGAAAATGAAAGAGGAGAGTGAAAAAGTTGGCTTAAAACTCAACTTTCAAAAAATGAAGATCATGGCATCCGGTCTCATCACTTCATGGCAAATAGATGAAGCAATGGAAATAGTGACAGGCATTATTTTCTTGGGCTCCAAAATCACTGCAGATAGTGACTTCAGCCATGAAATTAGGATGCTTTTTCCTTGGAAGAAAAGCTCTGACAAACTTAGACAACATATGAAAAAGCAGAGACATTACTAGATGACAAAAGTCCATCTAGTCAAAGGTATGGTTTTTCCGGTTGTCATGTATGGATGTGAGAGTTGAACCATAAAGAAGGCTGAACACCAAAAAATTGATGCTTTTGAACTGTGGTGTTCGAGAAGACTTGAGAGTCCCTTGGACAGCAAGGAGATCAAACCAATCAGTCCTAAAGGAAATCAGTCCTGAATATTCATTGGAAGGACTGCTGCTAAAACTGAAACTCCAATACTTTGGCCACCCGATGCAAAGAGCTGACTTATTAGAAAAGACCTTGAGGCTGGGAAAGATTGAAGGCAGGAGAAGGAGGGGATGACAGAGGACGAGATGGTTGGATGGCATCACTGACTCAATGGTTATGAGTTTGAGCAAGCTCCAGGAGATGGTGAAGGATAGCGAAGCGTGGCATGCTGCAATTCATGGAGTCACAGAGTTGGATACAACTGTGCAACTGAACAATGACAACATACTGCATAAGTAATTTAAAAATCATGCTGCTGTAGCCTCAGCAGTGTTTAGGTTTTTCTGCCCAAGCTGACTCTGATTGATTTATCAATTAGAGTAACTATCATCTCTGAGCAAATCCCAATTGATGGGATGTAGTTTCTTGTCCAAACTCTGTTTTTATAAAGGACAATTCTACTCCGTCAAATTGAAGGTGATTATTTTTTTTCTTAGATGACCCCATTGAAAACGTTGCTGCCTAATTTCTTGATTTATTAGTTTCAAGCTTGTATTTTTCCAAGTAACAAGTCCAAGACACATTATTCCTCTATAGACCATTGTCATACAATATTGTGATTATATTTTGAGATATATGTGTGTTTGTGTATACATAATTTGATAAGTGTCTCCTCAAGGCCTCTGTGTGTAATTTATTTTGGAGAAGGAAATGGCAACCCACTCCAGTGTTCTTGCCTGGAGAATCCCAGGGACAGGGGAGCCCAGTGGACTGCCATCTATGGGGTCGCACAGAGTTGGACACGACTGAAGCGATGCAGCAGCAGCAGCAGCAGCAGTTCATTTCAGTTCAGTCACTCAGTCGCGTCCGGCCCTTTGAGACCCCATGGGACTGCAGCACACCAGGCCTCTGTGTCCATCACCAACTCCTGGAGTTTACTCAGATTCATGTCTATTCAGTCGGTGATGCCATCCAACTCACTCATCCTCTCTTGTCCCCTTCTCCTCCCTCCTTCAGTCTTTTCCAGCATCGGGGTCTTTTCCAATGAGTCAGCTGTTTGCATCAGGTGGCCAAAGTATTGGAGTTCAGCATCAGTCCTCCCAGTGAATATTCAGAAATGATTTCATTTAGAATGGACTGGTTGGATCTCCTTGCAGTCCAAGGTACTCTCAAGAGTCTTCACCAACACCACAGTTCATAAGCATCAATTCTTCATTGCTCAGCTTTCTGTATGTAGAGGGCCAGAATACAGCAAAGCTTTTGTTCCAAATTCCTAGATGGAACTTTGATGACTTAGGCTTGGGCAAACAGGTAGCTCCTTCTGCCCATTTTATTGACAATAGGGAGAGCAAGATACTATCTCTTTAAAAAGAGAGAAGAGACAGTGTAACCTTCCTACTCAGGATTTTTATGGAGGCAGCGGTTCTGGCCAGCACTTTCAGAGTATCTTACCTCACGTGTGTGGAAGAAAGTTGCAAGGGAGGAAAGGAGAGGAGAATGGCTGGAATTTCTCCCGAAAGGATAACATCCAACCTTATTTCTATTTTTCAGTATATTACAATCAAGAATGGATAAGAAAAACAGTCTGCCAATTTTCTGGCCTTTAATTTCCTTATCAGAGTGAATACTCCATCCATTGGCAGAATGGACAAAAATATTCTTGGTTTTGAGTAGTACTCTAAATAGATTGGAATGAAATAGCCTTAGAGTCAGGTAGTGGAAGCAGAGTGGAACAAAATTTTGTTCCAACAGTGGACATGAGATATTATTAAAACTTTAAAATGAATATAGCCTAAAATAGTTATGCTCTTATCAGGTGCTACTGATATTTGGTGCTTTGATGATCCTTTTATTTCTGAGCAGAAAAGTAATTACTCTTAGAAAAGAATCCTGGCCCTACCCGGTAGCTACCCCCTTGTTTATATCCATGTGCAGATGGAGTGGCTTTCTCTTCAAGCATATGTTCTTGTCAGACTCGTCAACTTTCACAAGAAAATGTCAATCCAGCCTCTGTGTTGAGGGGCTGTTAAAACATATGGCTTTGCTCCTAACCGGAAAAACAGAATAGCTGCCTTCCAGGTACTTGTCAGGGAATATAATCTTCAACTCACCACCATTCAGCACTTATCAGAAGCTCAGCTGGGAGAAACAGTATTTTTAAAAGATTGTCTGAAGGACATGCAGTCCGTCCATTCACTCAGCTACTCCTAAATCTACCCCATCTAAGCCAGACAAGCATAAATTCTGGAAAACTATTCTGGCCCTCATGGGAAGGCTTTTACTAAATTGCGGAGTGGCATATTGCCATAAGCTTAAACTGCGTGAAGACAGAAGGGACAGACCTTTGAAACCCCTGGTCTTACTGTGAGGCCATGTTAATAATTCTTCCCTACCTTACACAGTTAGCTTTCTCTTCATGAGGGTCCATGGGGAAAATTCTCTCTCACGTCAATATCAGCCCATAGATATTTTTTCCTTCACAACTGGTTTGTGTATAAGCACTTAAACTCTGAATCATCAGCACTTATATAAACACACACGATGATTGTGATTCTGCCTTTTGAATTGCTAGCAAGTATAAAGCTAAGGTTGTGACGCTTCTGGAAAGCATACAGGAAATTCCAAACATACATTTTGAGGCCTAATTTCATGTCTGTCTTCAGCTTATTTGATGTTATGGAATTTACTCTTCTTTCTTTTTAAGATGGGGAAGGGCAAGGAATCTTCAAAGAACTGATTGGTGGAGAACGGAAGTCAGTAGTTCCCGGATGTAGAAGAGGCATCCACTTGCAGAGAGCAATGCATTGGTCCACAGGTATATTCATGCATAGATAACACTTCATAGAAACCCAGGCCATATGATTATTTGTCACTGATGTGTCTCTGTCTGGCGCTCAAAATTTCTGCCTCCAATGACCCACGTTTTGTTTCTTCTCGTTCTTCACGAGGAGAGAGAGCTTCTGGAGAACTGGAAGTATTTGGCAAAGGGTTAGGTGAGGAGAAGATGGTGTCTAGAGATGTTAAGAAGATAAAATCCATACGATTATGTTGCTTTCAGAGTTCCATTCAGCAATTGTTTGATAGAAACATCTGAGTCTGAAGCTAACCACCCAGACAACATATTGGCACTCAGCCACGGAGTGAATGTATGTGCCGGGTCGTTAGTCACACAAATGCCTCTTTCACAGCTTCTGTCAAGATCCCTCACTGATTTTGGCAGCGGCAGGTAAGTCACTCTTTCAGGGACATAACTGCATGCTACAGAAATTATAAACATGAGTTTTCACTAAATGTTAGACGACCTTTTGCTTTTCTAAAGTAACACGTAAAGCATTCTTTTTCAAACTCAGGTCTGTGGAAGAGGATATTCATTTTCTTTCCTTAGCCTGTGATATAAGGAGAATATGATGTGAGGAAAATGCAGGAAGCTTTTCATGAAGCTAAAGTAATTTCATTTAACAGTGTGTGTTAAGTGCTGAGATTGTGTAATTCCTATTATGAGATGCTCACGCATTGTTTCTTTTATGATACTGTGACAATAGATGTTTAAAAGTGCCTCCTATTGTTAAATAATAATAATAATAATGACCTAAATGTGTCTCTTCAGTTCAGTTCAGTTCAGTCATTCAGTCGTGTCCTACTCTTTGCGACCCCATGAACCGCAGCTCACCAGGCCCCCCTGTCCATCACCAACTCCCGGAGTTCACTCAGACTCATGTCCATCGAGTTGGTGATGCCATCCAGCCATCTCATCCTCTGTCGTCCCCTTCTCCTCCTGCCCCCAATCCCTCCCAGCATCAGAGTCTTTTCCAATGAGTCACTCTTCACATGAGGGGTCCAAAGTACTGCAGTTTCAGCTTTAGCATCATTCCTCCCAAAGAAATCCCAGGGCTGATCTCCTTCAGAATGGACTGGTTGGATCTCCTTGCAGTCCAAGGGACTCGCAAGAGTCTTCTCCAACACCACAGTTCAAAAGCATCAAATCTTCGGCCCTCAGCTTTCTTCACAGTCCAACTCTCACATCCNGCATCCGTACATGACCACAGGAAAAACCATAGCCTTGACTAGACGGACCTTAGTCGGCAAAGTAATGTTTCTGCTTTTTAATATACTATCTAGGTTGGTCATAACTTTTCTTCCATGGAGTAAGCATCTTTCAATTTCATGGCTGCAAACACTATCTGAAGTGATTTTGGAGCCCCCCAAAATAAAGTCTGACACTCTTTCCACTGTTTCCCCATCTATTTCCCATGGAGTGATGGGACTGTATGCCATGATCTTCATTTTCTGAATGTTGAGCTTTAGGCCAACTTTTCCACTCTCCTCTTTCACTTTCATCAAGAGACTTTTTAGTTCCTCTTCACTTTCTGCCATAAGGGGGGTGTCATCTGCATATCTGAGGTTATTGATATTTCTCCTGGCAATCTTGATTCCAGCTTGTGTTTCTTCCAGTCCAGCGTTTCTCATGATGTACTCTGCATAGAAGTTAAATAAGCAGGGTGACAATATACAGCCTTGATGTACTCCTTTTCCTGTTTGGAACCAGTCTGTTGCTTCAAGAGGCAGGTCAGGTGATCTGGTATTCCCATCTCTTTCAGAATTTTCCACAGTTTATTGTGATCCACATAGTCAAAGACTTTGGCATAGTCAATAAAGCAGAAATAGATATTTTCCTGGAACTCTCTTGCCTTTTCCATGATCCAGCAGATGTTGGCAATTTGATCTCTGGTTCCTCTGCCTTTTCTAAAACCAGCTTGAACATCAGAAAGTTCACGGTTCACATACTGCTGAAGCCTGGCTTGGAGAATTTTGAACATTACTTTACTAGCATGTGAGATGAGTGCAATTGGGCGGTAGTTTGAGCATTCTTTGGCATTGCCTTTCTTTGGAATTGGAATGAAAACTGACCTTTTCCAGTCCTGTGGCCACT
>SJYQ01000819.1:326271-337676 GCA_006410935.1 Redunca redunca
ATTTTCTTGGCAAAACTCTATTAGTCTTTGCCCTGCTTCTTTCCGCATTCCAAGGCCAAATTTGCCTGTTACTCCAGGTGTTTCTTGACTTCCTACTTTTGCATTCCAGTCCCCTATAATGAAAAGGACATTTTTGGGGTGTTAGTTCTAAAAGGTCTTGTAGGTCTTCATAAAACCATTCAACTTCAGCTTCTTCAGCATTACTGGTTGGGGCATAGACTTGGATAACTGTGATATTGAATGGTTTACCTTGGAGACGAACAGAGATCATTCTATCATTTTTGAGATTGCATCCAAGTACTGCATTTCGGACTCTTTTGTTGACCAAGATGGCTACTCCATTTCTTTTGAGGGATTCCTGCCCGCAGTAGTAGATATAATGGTCATCTGAGTTAAATACACCCATTTCAGTACATTTTAGTTCGCTCGTTCCTAGAATGTAAACGTTCACTCTTGCCATCTCTTGTTTGACCACTTCTAATTTGCCTTGATTCATGGACCTGACATTCCAGGTTCCTATGCAATATTGCTCTTTACAGCATCAGACCTTGCTTCTATCACCAGTCACATCCACAGCTGGGTACTGTTTTTGCTTTGGCTCCATCCCTTTATTCTTCCTGGAGTTATTTCTCCACTGATCTCCAGTAGCATATTGGGTACCTACTGACCTGGGGTATTCCTCTTTCAGTGTTCTATCATTTTGCCTTTTCATACTGTTCATGGGGTTCTCAAGGTAAGAATACTGAGGGTTGGCAAGTATGGTAGCTCAGGTTTTTTTACTGCATAAAGCTAAAATTATGTGTGAATTATATGTTTGGTGATTATCCAAATTCTGGAAACCAGAAATTATGTACCAGATATACTCTTTTTTTCCTAATAGTTTGAAAGTTTAGCTATCATTTCCCACTAAACATTGCCACTTCATAAATGATTCTTGTGAAAACATTGTGAAGATGAGAAGGCAATTACCCACAGCTTTGTCAAACAATATGGAACAGAGTAATATGCTTCACTGATGTGAGGAACATGACAGCTGGAACCCTTTAAAAGACGGCTTTTGTAACTCAGGACCTCGAAGGTTCCAGTTGTCAATAGCAACGGAGAAAGAAGCGTTGTTGATTGGCACTGAAAGCACTTGCCAGCTCCTCAAATTTATTTGATTCACTGCAAAGAATGAAAGGCAGAAGGGTTTGTGTGCAGTGTCTGCTGCCCTACTGTGTGTACAGGAAACAAGGGAAAATTATTTTCTATTGGGTTTCTCGTCATCTTTTTATAAAGGCATGTATTGTGTGATAGATGACCTTTGTGCACATGCCTGCTCTTACACACACAATCTGTGTCAAGTCTGCCTTTTCTGAGCCCTGAGGGCAGATATGTACAACTGAAATGAATGGGATCCGACTTACCAAAGGGTGAGGACAAGCTGTTATTCTGCGGTAAGCACACTGGATAGAAAATGAGTGCTTCATCAATTTTAGAAATTAGATCCCAGTTCATACAAACAACACCACTCTATGTCATGGCGTGATTACTTACTACTAGGATAAGGAAACATGCTTTTTAGTGTCATTGAAGTTTGTGTAGAACTACTAATCCTAACTCAATGCACTACACTGAAAAGCTGAATAAACACGTCTCACTCAGGGAAGGGTTTTGTAAGATTGAGTGACTACAGGTGATATTTTAAGCAAAATCATCTTTCATCCTCTTTCTGCTGGAAAAGTGAAAATTTACCCAGTGTGGGTAAAATATGCTGTAGAATTAGTCATCCTTGTAGAATTCAGTTTCCCTGTCATATTTCTATATGAGATTATTTTCAGATTATAGTAAAAATTTTCTATATGATTCCTATATTCCTGGATTTGTGAATAATGTTTAATGTGTGAGAATAAAAAGTTACCTGTAGCAATTAATCTCGCTAAGAAAGTCACTTTAATAAGGCATAAAGGTTTGACTTTCCCTTCTGTAAGAACATTACATGGTAAGCTGCTTCTTTACCGTGTGCAGTTGGGTTTCAAAACATTGTAAGTATTTTACAAAGGTGCACCTTAACAATGATTTTGGAAAAAAAACTTTTTAGATATGGATGAAATAAAAGTCTAATCTTGTTTGAAATGTCAGTAATGATTTCAATAGTTTATTGTTTCCTTGAAAATTTAAGCATTTGATAATACAAATATCACTATCCTATTAAAACTTTCAGGAAACAGATATAAAATAAATATTAAAATTAAATTCTATTAGCTTTTGTAACAATACATGTTTTTTTTCCATGTGCCCCTTCTCTTTCTTTTCTTCCACTTCTTCACTTTACATCCTTACTACCTATGACCTTTAACTTTTCTCTCCTCTTTGAGTATTTTTTTCTTCCAGTTGCTCAGATCTCTGATTATAAAGTCTGCCTCCTTCTCCTGTGTAGTAGTAGTACTGATTGTGAGGGATTGTGTTGCTAAGATGAAATGTCTGTATCTGGAACTTTTGAGACTGCCTTTTAAGGAAATTTAAAAAATAAATGCTAGCTGGAAGCAAAGAGATAGTTGTGATTTCCTCATGGGGACCTTTCTAAAACAATGACATCTCTTTGTCAAGGAAAATCTTGATAGAAAACCCATCCATAGAATACATATAATTTCCAAACGAATAAGATAATACTGATCTCAAACAAAGTAAAATTAAAATGAATCATAAACCTTTCTTGTTTCCATGAATGGAAACAAGAGATTGTGCTATCATCCTTGGCAATTCTTTTATCAATACTAATGCTTTTTGCTTTGCTTTCTTTTACTTTTGCAATAACATTTGGATTTGATTTCCTCTGGGGTATTTTAGAATCTTATAGACCAGTAAAATAGGCATCATATCAATTTTTTTAGTGGGCTGAGAAATTGAAATTTATAGTTTTATTTCATAAGTGGTATCAGTCTAGCCTCCTGCAGTGTGTATTCCCTCATCTCCATTTAAGCTTATTATTTTATTCTGCTTATTTATTTAATAGGCTCTCAAAAAATAGTGGTCTGTTCTGGAAAGCTTAAATGAGAAACTTTTAGAACTGACCAGTTCAAAATGAAAAGAAAAAAAGAAATAATATCTCAACATGACAGAATAGAATAACTTTTGAATTAACTACAGTATGTTAAATATAAACTACAGTGGTAAACATTACTGTAGATCACAATAACTGAAATGTTTGCCTTTAAATAAGTTGCTAAAAGGCAAAGTTAGCACAGTCTGATCAATAGTGCTTTTTTAAAATAAGAACTTGCAACAGGCTTTATAGATGGGTAAATATGTTTTCTCCTCAGCACTCTTCAATACTAATAATTTTTCCTTCTCTTTTCTGTTGTGGTTGAGTACAATAGCCAATAGCAAAACCATTATTTTTTTTCTTGCCTTAAAACTTGCTTACCTGGGTTAATATACTAACATCAATCATGATGATGCTCGGAAGGAAATAAATAGCTATAAACTCTCCCACATTTTACTCCTTATTGCAGCATAGAAAATGTGAGCTTCACTCCTTACTGTGTTTTAAAGAGTTATCACCTGGTTTATAAAGGAATCTGTGGGTGAGATTTTAATATTCATAGCCTTAGATATTCTCTAGTTCTAATGCAGTTAATCACTATTCAGTATTATTCTATCACAGTGTCTTTTGAAGTGGGATCCATGAACAACTAGAACCCTTTAAACCTCCTATGGAATGGTATAAAATGCAAGGGTCAGCCAATATATTTTTAAAACTTTTTAAAATTTATTTTTTTATTGAGTTACAGTTGATTTTCAATATTGTATGTTTCAGGTGTCAAGTGATTCAGGCATGAATATATGTATATATTTTCTTTTTCAGATTCTTTCTCCTTATAGTTTATTATTATACATTTGATGCATTTTTCCCTATGTTGTACTGTAGTTCCTTGTTGATTATCTATTTTATACATAACAGTGTGTATCTGTTAATCCCAACATCCTGATTTATCCCTGCCCCCCCTTTCCCTTTGGTAACTATAAGTTTGTTTTATATGTCTGGGGTCTTTTTATGTTTTGCATATAAGCTCATTCATATAATTTTTGTTTTAGATTCCACGTATAAGCAATATCATAAGATATTTGTCTTTGAATGGCTAACTTTATTTAGTATGATAAAGTCCCAAGTCAAGATGGACAGAGAGGTGGGTAGTAATAGATTTCAATCTCATTGCAGCCAGTTCATTGGTTGCCTTTAATGAAATGTGTGTTCTCCCATAGTTCACTGAAGAGAGTCTACTTATTTTTGAACAGTTTTGTGCAGTCTTTAATATTAATAGTATCATATATATTTCTCATTTAAATGAATCTTGGAACTTTCAGGCAGTCAGTAGGAGAGTGGTTGTCATTAAGTATCTACTGTTGAAATGTACTGTGTATTGCTAATAAATACTACTGAACACAATGCTAATAATATAAACCAAGAAAAAAAAAGTAGGAACCTAAAATTAAACTGAAACCAAGCACTTATTTAAATAACCACTCATTTAAATAACATTTTTCTTTTTCTAAATTTAAAAGATAATTATTCATATCATGGGCAATAAAGGTATATGTATGGGAGTGAATTCCAATGTGTTGAAGATGGGAGATTAGAGGTCAAAGGGCAGATAGAGTCAGTCATGGGCAGAGACTGAGTTTCTTTCCAAATCAAGTCTTATGCTATTATTTGAATTAAAGAAGGATTTATATAACAAATTGTAAGCAGATTAATTACAAACATAGTGACATTTGACTGTATTTTGCAAGCAATTTGTGTGACATTTAGCATTGCTGTATAGTTTATATCATTTTATACTTACAGATTATGTTCCTTGAGTATGTAGCTAAAATATTAGATGTAATTTTAACTCAATTCTAAATTTAAATAATTTTGTAATATGTTTTGAAGAGTTTTATTTCATTTTTGACTGGTGGTTTTGATTATATCCTGTTTCCCACCTTCTTTTTGTAGTACATTGATTGTGAAGTAGTTGCATAGCAGTATCACTGTAATGTCTAGGCATTTTTCATCCATCATTCAGCAAATATTTGTTGAAAACTTGCAATGGGCCATGCACTTTATAAACCTTGGGCCTATAGCTGTGAAAACATGAGAGAAATTTCTTGTGTGCTTTATATTCTATCAAAAGAGACAGCATACATCTCAAAAGTAATGCTAAGTGATAAGTGTTATAGAGAAAAAAAGGAAAAAAATAAAGAGTGATAGAGTGTGCTTTTCCTGTCAAGGGGTAGGAGATCTTTAAACAAAATCCCAGGAGCTGAGGGACAATCTAAGGTGAAAGTGTGAATGAAGGATTAGAAGCAAGCTCAGGATAAAGTGTGCTGGTTTCTATTGGGAAGGCAGCACCAAAGTTCTAAGTCATTAATTTAATTCTTAGATAAATCAGCTTTTCAAAAGAATGTTTAGTAGCTTCTTTTTACTTGATTGAAACAACTGCAGTACTGTAAGCTAGAAACATTTTTTACTGAAAAAATTCTTCATTTACTCTTTAGGCAATTTCAGGTTGACTTTCTAAAATGAACTAGGATTTAATTTTATCATGGCTGTATTGTCTGTTAAATTTTGCAACTCATTTAGATTTATGAAGAGATAGCCATATAATGAATTCTGATATGATTTTAGCTAAATATGGAAGTCAATTCCTTAAGAAATAATGATGTGTTACATTACTTACCTGGGCTCACTAAAAGTCAGCCTCGTTTCTTTAAGAACATGCAGGCGTGTGTGGTCAGTTGCTTCAGTCATGTCTGACTATTTGTGACCCTACAGACTGTAGCCTGCCAGGCTCCCCTGTCTGTGGGATTCTCCAGGCAGGAATACTAGAGTGGGTTGCCATTTCTTGTACTCCAGGGTATCTTCCTGACCTAGGGATCACACCCAAAGCTCCTGCATCTCCTGCATTGGAGGTAGGTTCTTTACCCACTGAGCCACCTGGGAAGCCCATTTCAAGAGGAGTAATGCCCTTTATAGGATATCTTCTATAGTAAAATCTCTCATATTCAACCTCCACTTAATCATTGCTAGGACTTCCTGGGTGGCACAGTGGTAAAGAACCTGCCTGCCAATGCAGGAGACACAAGAGATATAGGTTTGGTCCTTGGGTTGAGAAGATTCCCTGGAGTAGGAAATGGCAACCCACTCTGGTATTCTTGCCTGTGAAATCCCATGGACAGAAGAGCCCTGTAGGGAAAAGGCAAAGTTGTTGTTTCTATGAAAACAAGTTCAGTCCTTGGGAATATACCATGGATGCAAATTTTATTTTAAAAAATATTGCCAAGTTAGATGAAGGGAAACAATTGTAAAAACATTAAAAAAATATTGCCAAACTGCTAGAAGATGTACATTCATTGCCTCCCAAATGTCCCTTTTTAATTCTTTAAAGAAGCTGAAACTAGAAATTTTAGAAGATAAATTATGAACATGATTTATGTAAGAAAAATAAGATTTCAATCATTGGAGTCTTTCAAAGAAAGGGTTTTGGCATCACATCAAAAGGCAGGAAATGAAGACTACCCTTACACATTTTAAATGAAAATGTTTATAATATATATTTGGAGTTTTAAAAACTTGGATTCAGTTAATTTGACAGGGGGGCAGAATAGATGTTGGGTAAAGAACTAGGAAATCTGTTCTTAATAGTAGTGTTTTCTTTTGGTAAATATTGAGCTTCTCAGCTTCAGTAGCTAGCAGCAAGAAGCCCTGGATCAGGAAGCATAAACTACATACACAGCATTCCTATCATGTTCTCCTAAAATCAAATGGCCAAATTCTAGCGCAACTGTCTTTGATGCTTGCTTTTTAGAATGACACGCATGGGATCCGAGCTTAATTGCCTTTAGATTTTATGACTGATTTTTACTGCATCAAATGTTTGACCAGGCAAAGTGCATTTCAGTGGATAGTTTTACTCCCTTTTAAAAGAAACTGAAGAGTCTAGCTGAAACCCCTATTAACTGAGTTGGGATCATGGCGTTCATTTTGGATGAAGCAGGGTGCTCCTTCATTTGGTCAGCTCCATTTGAAATTTCTGGGTTAGGTACCACCCTTAAAAGTTACACAGTGAGTTTTAATTAAACAGTTCTGCTTGCCTTTGATAAAAGTGATTAAAGTAGTGATAAAAATGATCACTAGTTAGAATCCTATTTAACAAATACTTCCCGTTTATCTAATCTCTAAGGAGAATTTAGGTTATTTGTCTAGTGAAATCCATTTGATAGCAGGATTTTTTATAGCCATTCTGTAATCAATCAGGTACTCCTAATACAATGAATGAGTTGAAAAATAATAATGCTACAACAATGCTAATACCTGTATGGTGCCCATTACTTCCAGCAATGGTGATAGTGTTTTATTTACTCACTCAGTCGTCTTTGCCACTTTAAGAGGTAGATACCACTGTTATCACCATTTTTTTTTCAGAAGAGAGAATTGAGGCACTAGAGATTGAATAATTTGTCCAAGATGATACAGCTGGCAAATAGTAGAACTGGGATTATTAACATCACAGTTTCATAAGTTACATGTAATGATATGTGGAGCTAGAAAAAGCCTCAAAATAGTTTCATTTAAAAATGACTGCCATCTTATTAAGAAATTATATAAATAAACATCACTGATAAGTTCTTTATCAAACTTACTAAGTATCACTTACCATGGGTAAGGAAACATGTGAATAAGCTTTGAGAGTGAAAGTGAAAGTCGCTTAGTAGGGTCCAGCTCTTTGCTACCCCATGGACTATAGAGTCCATGGAATTATCCAGGCCAGGATACTGGCATGGGTAGCCTTTCCCTTCTCCAGGGGATCTTCCCAATCCAGGGACTGAACCCAGGTCTCCTGCATTGCAGGCAGATTCTTTACCAGCTGAGCCCCAGGGGAAGCCCAAGAATGCTGGAGTGGGTAGGCTATCCTTTCTCCAGTAGATCTTCCTGACCCAGGATTTGAACCGCGGTCTCCTGCATTGCCGGTGGATTCTTTACTTCCTGGTGGCTCAGACGGTGAAAGCGTCTGCCTACAATGCGGTAGACCCGGGTTCGATCCTTGGATTGGGAGGATCCTCTGGAGAAGGAAGTGACAAACCCACTCCAGTACTTACCTTGGACGGAGGAGCCTACAGTCTTTGGGATCGCAAATAGTCGGGCAAGACTGAGTGACTTCACGTTCAGTTAACTTTCTTTACCAACTGAGCTATAAGGGAAGTGACCTGACGTGAAAGTCGCTCAGTCATGTCCTACTCTTAGACTATACAGTCCATGGAATTCTCCAGGCCGGAATACTGGGGTGGGTAGCCTTTTTCTTCTCCAGGAGATCTTCCCAAACTAGGGATTAAACCCAGGTCTTCTGCATTGCAGGCAGATTCTTTACCAGCTGAGCCACAAGGGAAGCCCTTAGTTTTTAGAATATGCTTTAGTTTTTATTAAATATTTCATCAGTTTCATCCAACTGATGGGTGGATGGTAGCAAATGGTCTGGAGGTCTTTTCAGCTAAGAGTCTTTTTGCTGTTTCCTCATGTCTTTTCATATGTTTTTCCCCTCACATGTAGACCTTATCACAGTAGTGAATCAATTGCTGTTGGTGGTGTCTTGTATCCCTCAGGTGTGTTTTAGCTGAGAAAGGTTGAAAGCTACTGAGATGTATGGTTCTGTTATTTTCCTAAATAATCTTTTGATGACTATTCATTTATATATTGCTTAATGGCATTATATTTAGAGCATTGCTTAGGAAGTTGTTATTTTAAATCTTTTAAATTGTATGTATATCATGGAGCCATGTAGATGCTGGCAATGAAGAAGACTTTGTATTGACTTGGCCAAAGAGTTAGTTTGGGTTTTTCCATAATATGTTAAGGAAAAACCCTAATGAATTTTTTGGCCAACCCAATAAAACCTTGAATTCATGAATACCTCAGTTCTGGTTATCTATGTAACAATCACCTTTCCTACCCTCACCCCTCACCCCACCAACTCACCCAAATAGTGACTTATTATTATTATTATTTACCATTTCCCATGATTCTGTGGTTGACTGGGATTGCATTCAGCTAGCAGCTGGTACCCGAGTAATCTGAAAGTTCCACTGGATTGATGGCTTTGTTCTTGCATGTATCTAGTGCATTTGAGCTCCCCAATACTCTCTTTCCGCCCCGTGTCTCATCTTCCAGCCTCTCCATATGGCTTGGGCTTCTTGTTGCTTAATGGTGCAAGGTGATCAAATTTCTAATGTGGGGCATGCCTTTCAAGGTGCACAAAGTGGGTTCTTCTAGGCCAATTAAAGGCTATGCTAATACTAACATCTTATCACTTCCACTGTACTCTAGTGGTTAAAATAGTTTAGGGCCTGATCAGATTCAAGGAGGTGGAGAAATAGATTCCACATCATAATGGGTGTGTACTAAAGTCATATTTCACAAGTGCAAGTAAAATGAGAGCTATTGTTGTAACCATCATAAGAAATATGATCTGCCACAAGAACTATGGCACCTAATCAGACATGCTTTGCATGTGATGACAGGGAGAGAATAATACAAATATGTTGAAATGCGCTTGAACTTTGCTTACCAGTCACGTGACTTGCTTACATTTAAGATCATAAATTTTGGGAAGTCTAAAAAGAATGGTCAGAAATTCCTGATTAGTCATCTTCAATTATCCAATCCTTCCCACTCAAAGAAGACTGGAATGGATATCTTTGGGAGTCAGTCAAGAGTGGACCAAAATCTGTATGGTCTGTTTCACTTACTGTCTAATCTTTCCATCTTTGGGGAAGGTGGGCACAGGAGCCTAGACTGGATGTATGGTGGAGAATCAGTATCTATGTCTGGAATCCAAAACAAACCTATAGCATCCGAGTCAAAATAAAGGAACAAATGGGTAGAAACACAGGAAAGTTTGTAGGACAATAAGGACTAAATACAAGAATATGAAGCAAGCCTAAAAAATTCTAAATCGAGAGACTAATAATCCAAATACTCTTTTACTGAATTTTAGAATATTAGGACAGAACTTATTCTGCTTACAAACATAACTGGTTCAAGATATTGGATTGGGGTCAAGATAGAAGGTGGGGGCTTGCCCCGGCTAGGAGGAGAGGCTAGAGAGAATACCAGGAAGGAATTGACATTTGAAATATTGAGTTTTCTACCTCGGAACTTTTATAGCAATTGATGACTGATTTGTTAAAGGTCAGTGCTTACGTGCGTTGTGTGCTAAGTCACTTCAGTCATGCCCTCCTCTTTGCAACCCTATGGACTATAGCCTGCCAGGCTTGCAGTCCATGGGATTCTCCAAGCAAGAACACTGGAGTGGGTACCATTTCTTTCTTCAAAGGATCTTTCTGACCTAGGGGTTGAACCTGTTTCTCCTGCATTGCAGGAGGATTCTTTATGATTGAGCCACCAGGGAAGCCCATTAAAGGTCAGAGAAAGATTCAAAGACATTATCAATCATTTTGTTAAGTAAAATATAGTTATTCATAGGATGTTTTTCTAGATGGTGTATACAATTTTGATAGGTTAAACAGCAGGATGTGAAAGTATACTTTGTTTATACATTTTTTTCTGAATTTTCTAAGAACTAAGTTTTATATTTGAATATAACGTGAATGATGTACATTTGTGAATGTCCTTGATTACATTATTCTCTACAACTATTGCTTAGAACAGTACCAATCTGCATTATCGGAAAATGTTGATTTAGTTCTGATGATTTTATTATTTTGATAAGTGATGAAATCATATTATTGCACGGTCTGGTTGATTTTTATACAACTTTTGTGAGACTAATCAGAGGAAATATAGGGCAATTTAGTTTTTGAGTTTAAACCTAAGTCAAAGTTTTGAATTCCTACAGAGGAAGTGCTTTCTGAGTTTGCTAGAATTGTTCTAGCGAAAAAGAAGTATTGAATAATGATGCATTTTTCTTAAGCTCAGCTAATCTATTTTTAGGCGTAACATAGTGCTGCTGCTGCTAAGTTGCTTCAGTCATGAATGAGAATCAAATCATGTCTTCTGAGAAAAATGGCAATAGTAATATATACATTTATAGAGTAGTAGTTGCATTTGGATGGAACTTTTTCTCCCAATCATGTGGATCATTAGCTAATATTTCAGTTAATTAATTAGAAAACTGTGAGTTAAAAGCTCTCAAAACCTAAAGACAGAAACCAAAATCCAGCCTTCTCCTTGCTCTGATTTTTATATATGAAACAGCACGAAGTAATTAAAGACAAAATGATTCACAAAATAATTACAGCATATTTCTGATCTTAAGGAAAAATAATAAAATAACTTACTTAGGTTTTGAGGCTATTAAAGGTGTGCATGCCAAAGAAATAAACCCAAAGTTTATTTAACTTGATTATAAAAATATTGTCCTTGAAAA
>SJYQ01000820.1:0-106706 GCA_006410935.1 Redunca redunca
CTAGCAAGGGGTTATCCTGGAGTTAATAGGAGTATTTGGGGCACTCTACTTCAGTCCTTCTTCCTAAATCTGCTTTGGAGGAACAGAAATTGAATTGCAAAAGTAGATGAAGTATATGTTCCAAAGTCAGAAAATTAAGTTTTTATGTGTTGAAAGAAGTTAAACATTACCATTGTACATATGGTTTTAAAAACTGGTTTACCTCACTTGGTTGTGAAGTAACATATTACTTCAAGGATGTTAATATTTAACGATTAAAAAGCTTAGTTTTCCCAGTATAATTCTTTGACCCTTTAAACTAAAATCAGGTTTTAGTTGAAGCCACTGTGTGTGCCTTATTTCAAACTGTAACTCTACAGGGATATTTTTGAGTGAAGAACTATGACTATAAATTATACCACTTGGCCACCAAAGTCCTTTTTAAACATCTGATTCCCGTGCGCAGAGTTGATTAATAATAAAGCATAAATATTTGGTTTGGTTAACTAAACATCTTTACTAATAAAGATCCTTGTTTTCTTAAGGGTGGAGAGATTCAACCAGTTAGTGTGAAAGTTGGAGATAAAGTTCTTCTCCCAGAATATGGAGGCACCAAAGTAGTTCTAGACGACAAGGTGTGTAAACTTCATAATATTAAGGATAGGTTAAACATTTGCTATTAGTTTTCTTAACTAATGGTTTCTCTGTTTGCAGGATTACTTCTTATTTAGAGATGGTGACATTCTTGGGAAATATGTCGACTGAAATAAGTCACTATTGAAATGGCATCATGTGAAGCTGCCCATTCCACTGAAGTTCTGAAATCTTTCATCATGTAAATAATTTCCATGTTTCTCTTTTATAATAAACTAACGCTATCCAAGCTAATGACATCCAGTGTCTAAAATTTAGTTTCACTGTACTGGTGTAAACATTTCCAAATAAAAATATATAAATCAATGGTTAATTTTTATTCAGTGATTTAAAATGGTTCTTGGGCTTCCCTGGTGGCTCAGATGGTAAAGAATCTGCTTACAGTGCAGGGGACCCAGGTTCAATCCCTGGATTGGGTCAGTCCCCTGGAGAAAGGAATGGCTACCCATTCCAGTATCCTTTCCTGGAAAATCCATGGACAGAGGAGCCTGACAGGCTACAGTACGTGCAGTCGAAAAGAGTCAGACACAACTGAGCAACTGACACTTGGTCTGCAGTTGCTTTAGGGTTCATGGTTTATGTGGGGGCAGACAGAGATAACCTGCAGAGAACCGGAAAACAAGGTTTTCAATCTTCATGTTGAAGTTAACTTTACTAAGTATATAATTGATGGTGATTCAAAGCCATGGATTTATACTAACAACATTCTAAGAAGGTGAAGACAAGTAGCAACATTCTGACTTCATATATATCAGACATTTAAGTATAGGTCTTCACTTATGCAAATCTAGTATCATATGTCTTATTTCTTAAGTTATATTTTGAAAAACTTAATGAACATTTTCACTATTACATAGTTAGAAATCCAAGGTAGGGTGTAATAGCTCACACTGGCTGAGTACCTTGTGAATTCCAGGCTAGGCACCGAGCAACAGTATAGCTAACAGTTCAGGAGCATTTTCTAGGTACTAGCTACTGTTGTAGGTACTTGTCCTATTTCACATGGCTTAATCTTTCAAGAGCATATGAGTCAAGTACCATCAGTCACAGCTTGCATATAAGGACGGTGAGGCACAAAGGGGGTTAAATAATAAGACACTAGGAAGTGGTAAAGCCTGATTTGGACATAGGTAGTCTATATACATTTATAGGCTGTCAAACCGTTAACAGCCTCTGCTACTTTGTCAGCCCATTCTAAGCACATGATAGACATTATTTCAGGTAACAACTGGAAAAAGGGAAGGGGTACCTGAAACTGTCTGACAATTAGGTTATCTAGTATACAATTTATTGAAACAAATAAGAAACAGAGAACTGGACAAATAGCTTGATTTAGGAGCCAGGAGAATTAAGATTTGAACCTAAACGATCCTACACTTGAGTTGATTACCAACTCCTAATCTTGACTGTCTCTGAGCTACCAGCTATTTTTGCCTTGCAGTCAAATCTGTTTTCTAGTTTTGATTGCTCATAAGCTAGTCTATGATAATGTCTTTTAAAAGTTGTATTCCGTATTTGTCTTGTGGAAGTGATAAAGGAATAATCTCAACTTTTGATAATATCCCCATCAATAAAATAGTATGTGTATTTGCGTTATATATTTATAAAATGTTAGTGACATTTTGCTGTATAAGGCTTTTGGGCATATTTAGGTTAAAAAAAGGAATGCCTATTTTTACAGAACCCAAATGGGCCATCAGTTTCCTACTGTGTGCTAGGCACAGCTAATGTGCACTGTACATTGTAATCCTGTAAGCACAGATATGTTTAGCAATGAGAGAGCTCATGGAGGACATGAAGAAACTTACTCAAGGCCATGTGGTTGGTAAACTGTAATTAGGAATCCAGTCCAAGGTCTAGGACTTTCCCATTCGTGATTGTTTACCCAGGACCCAAGGAAATAAGTACGTTTTGTGATCTAAGATGAGTTTACAAACCTTATTCATTGAATTTCAGGGCTTTGGTCCATGACCTAAATCAGAAGGATGGGAGGATTCTTTGTACCAGAGAAGTTGTCCTTGTCTAGCAGAACTGCTAAAGAATTACTTTATAGATTGAGATTATATTAAAAATTAATAGGGAAAATAATTTTGGCATGAGAAATTTGGGCCCAAAATCTGGGTATTGGGGATGTGGACCCATGTGTTTTAGAGAAGTGTGTTGGTGTTTACTTTTTGTTCAACAGGAAAATAGCAAGGAGAAAGGTAAAATTCTGACTGAAATTTTAATGATGGCCTTACTATTTTTGGGCTCTTGCCAGGCACTGTTCTAGTAACTTCACATAAACTCCTACTTGTGTAATCATGGCAATACTGTTTGGTGTTCTTTGCATTGCAGGTGAAGGATGCAGATAGGTAGAGGAACTTGCTCAAGGTAACCTAAATTTTAAGTCATAAGTTGGAACTGAACTCAACCTTGTCTGACTTCAAAGTCTGCATTTCACTATTCTACACAAAAATTTTTTTTGAAAAACTGAGAATAAAATTGCCAGGGTGCTATTCTGCTATGGAAGTTGTTACCATTATCAAGATTATGATTTTTTTCCTCTATTGCTCCAGAAACTATGCTTTACAGAAAGTTATTTTTTAAAATTGACATACAATGGGTATTTTTTCATTTTTTTATTATAGTAAGAACACTTACTATGAAATACATCAACAGATTTTTAAGTGTATAATATTGAATAAATGAAACTTTATGCCCATTGATTAAAAACTCATTTTCCCCTCCCCCTAGTCCCTGGCAACCACTGTTCCAGTCTCTGCTTCTACAGCTATTTTAAATACTTCATGTATGTGGAATACAGTATTTTGTCCTATGATTGGCTTATTTGACTTAGCTTATTGTCAAGGTTCATTCCGTGTTGTCAAATATTTAAAGCTGAGTAATAATTCCATTGTATGCAATACCACGTTTTCTCCATTCATTGATGCTTCCACAGCTTGGCTACTGTAAACAGTGCTACAATTCAGATGAGAGTGCTAATATATCTCTTTGAGATTCTGATTTCAGTTCTTTTAGAAAAATACTCAGAAGTGGGGTTTCTGAATAGAACTATGGTAGTTCTATTTTTAACTTTTTGAGGATCCTCCAAACTGCCACAGTGGGCGCACCATTCTGGTTTACCACCATGGATCATAAGGTTTTAGGGGTGTGAATTTGTCACATTTGTTTCCTAATTTGTGCAGTTTTTATTTCTAGTTAAATCTCATTCTTCTAGTACATTTTTTTAAATGTTAAGTAATTCATTGATCCATTTAGTGTACAGTATATGTGTCTGACTTTTTTTTAACCAATGGTTAACTTTATTGGATTACCCACTCTTCCCCACCACCACTCCCCTGCCCCCAAATTTGAGATGTCACCTTTATCATACATTAAAGTTTTAAGCAAACATATTCCTGGATTTTACAGTCTGATCCATTGATCTCTCTATCCTGTCACAGTGTTTTCAATATAAACATATATTTGTTTGATACCCGATATGACAGTTCCTCCCTGTGCACTTACCTGGCTGTGAGCATTTTTAACTTCTGGGTAAGAGCTGCCAGTGGAGAAGGCAATGGCAACTCACTCCAGTACTCTTGCCTGGAAAATCCCATGGATGGAGGAGCCTGGTAGGCTGCAGTCCATGGGGTTGCTAAGTCAGACATGACTGAGCAACTTCACTTTCATGCACTGAAGAAGGAAATAGCAACCCACTCCAGTATTCTTACCTGGAGGATCCCAGGGACAGGGGAGCCTGGTGGACTGACGTTTATGGGGTCACGCAGAGTCTGACACAACTGAAGTTGACTTAGCAAAGGGCTGCCAGATTGCTCTCCAGCATGATACCAGGTCACATGCCTCATCCAGCAAGTTAATTGCTGTTTTCTCTGCACCCACACCAAAACGGACTTTAGAACTTTTTATTTATGTGAAGTCTATTTAAATTTTTTTTTTTAACCCTTAAGCAATCTGTATGAGAGAGCTCAGTCAAACCTAGGCTCTAGATCCTGTGTAGCTTACATAGTCATTCAGTCAGTTCAATCGCTCAGTCATGTCCAAGTCTTTGCGACCCCATGAACCGCAGCATGCCAGGCCTCCCTGTCCATCACCAATTCATGGAGTCCACCCAAACCCATGTCCATTGAGTCGGTGATGTCATCCAACCATCTCATCCTCTGTTGTCCCCTTCTCCTCCTGTCCTCAATCTTTTCCAGCATCAGGGTCTTTTCCAATGAGTCAGCTCTTCGCATCAGGTGGCCAAAGTATTGGAGTTTCAGCTTCAACATTAGTCTGTCCAATGAACACCCAAGACTGATTTCCTTTAGGATGGACTGGTTGGATCTCCTTGCAGTCCAAGGGACTCTCAACAGTCTTCTCCAACATCACAGTTCAAAAGCATCAATTCTTCGGCACTCAGCTTTCTTTATAGTCCAACTCTCATATCCATCCATACGTGACCACTGGAAAAACCATAGCCTTGACTAGATGGACCTTAGTCGGCAAAGTAATGTCTCTGCTTTTTAATATGCTGTCTAGGTTGGTCATAACTTTCCTTCCAAGGAGTAAGTGTCCTTTAATTTCATGGCTGCAATCATCATCTGCATTGATTTTGGAACCCAGAAAATAGTAGTTATGTGATATTTGACAAATCATCTCAACCTCTCTGGGCTTAAGAATTAACTGTAAAAAAGGCGGGGGGGCACTAGATGTCCCTTAACATTTTGAGTCAAGCCTGATATTTTTTTTCCTTAAACTTAGTTTTATTAACATTTAAAACTAGATCATCTGTTTGTGGGCTTCCCAGGTGTCTCAGTGGTAAAGAATCTGCCTGCCAAGGCAAGAGATGTGGGTTTGATCCCTGGGTGGGAGAATTCCCCTGGAGAAGAAAATGGCAACCCACTCCAGTATTCTTGCTGAGATAATCTCATGGATAGAGGAGCCTGGAGGGTTACAGCCCAGGGGTCACAAGAGTCAGACATGACTGAAGTGATTGACCATGTACCCATGCAATGTGTATGTAGGTAAAAATTTTAAAGGACGTACATTGAAAAGAGTCCTTCCCATCCGTGTGCCGTAGCCACCTGGTTCCATTCCTGGAGGCACTGGTGTTACAGTTTATATTCTTTCTTTCAGGGGTGTTTTATGTATACATATGTATTTGTGTGTGTATATATATGTATCTCATGCATATGAAATATATATATACTTTTCAAAAGTAAAATATTCTGTACACACCAATTGGCACCTTGCCTTTTATTTTTTGTATTAACAATTTTGTCTTTGGAATTAATCTATAAAGTACATATAAAAGTTTCATTCTCCTTATAGCTGTATGATGTTTCATTATATGGATGAACCAAAATTTAAGCATTTCCTATTAATTGATATTCAAATTCTAAATTTAGGCTCTTAGAAACACTTCTGAAATAAATAAAATTTTGCATAGATTTTATATCTTTAAGATAAACTGCTGGGCATGAAATTGCTATGTCAAAGGGTCATTGTTACTTAGTTGCTAAGTTGTATCTGACTCTTTTGCAACCCCATGAACTACACAGCCTGCCAGGCTCCTCTGTCCATGGGATTTTCTAGGAGTGGGTTGTCATTTACTTCTCCAGGAGATCTTCCTGATGCAGTTATTGAACCTGCGTCTTCTGCATTGGCAGGCAGATTCTTTACTATTGAGCCTCCTGGGAAGCCCATGTCAACAGTTATGTGAACTTTAATCATATATACACACATATACACAAACATCTTCAAGTTGCCCTTCAGAGAATTTCTACCGATTAATAATCTTACCAGCAATGTATGAGATTGCTGATTTCCTCCTACTCTCAATAATATAGGATGTTATGAATTTTTATTTTTCCAAACAAATCATTTTATCTTTATGGATAAGGGTGAGGATCTCATGTGTTTAGGAGCCATCTCTATTTTCTTTCCTGTTAATTGTTCCTATTGCTTGTTAGTATCTGCTGCTCAGTTTCCTACTGGGTAACTGGCCTTTTATGATTTGATATCCTTATCATTCAGGGAAATTGGTTCTTTGTGATAAGTTTTTTCCTCCAGTTTATAATTTGACTTTGATTTTTTTTTATGCTTTGAATTTTCAGGAAGTCATTTTGGTATAGCTGAATAGAATAAATAAAATTTTCCATTATAGCTTCTAGTTATTATTTCAAACTCTGAAAAGTCTCCAAAAGAAGGTTCTTCCATCGTTTCTTTAGGTATTTTTATGGTTTTCAGTTTTTGTATTTTTTCAATCTTGAGATTTTCCTGTTATAAGAGATAAGAAATGGATCCAAACCCTCATCTTACAAGTTAAGCCTAGTTCTTTAAGACGTTAAAATTTAGCCAAACTCTTACAAAACACTTTTCAGTCTCATTTTGCCTAGAGATTTGACTTGGAAAAAGCATCAGTGGGTACTTACTTATCTGACTTATTATTTCTAAAGACCAATTTATTATAGTATTTTTAAGTCATTCATTTTAAAAAGTTTTTTTTTTTAATTTTAAATTTATTTGGCTGTACTGGGTCTTAGTTGCAAGTGCAAACTCTTAGTTATGTCATGAAGGATCTAGTTCCCTGACCGGGAATCAAACTCAGGCCCCCAGCATTGAGACTGCAGTCTAAGCCACTGGACCACTAGAGAACTCCCCATTCATTTTTTTTGAACAAGTGTCAGGCACTGTCTTAGGCACTCGAGATACAGGGATGAATAAAATCAGTTCAGTTCAGTCACTCAGTCATGTCCGACTCTTTGTGACCCCATGGACTACAGCACTCCAGGCTTCCTTGTCCATCCCCAGCTCCTGGAGCTTACTCAAACTGATGTCCATTGAGTCGGTGATGCCATCCAACCATCTCATTCTCTGTTGTTCCCTTCTCCTGCCTCCAACCTTTCCCAATATCAGGGTCTTTTCAAATGAGTCAGTTCTTCACATCAAGTGGCCAAAGTATTGGAGTTTCAGCTTCAGCATCAGTCCTTCCAATGAATATTCAGTACTGATTGCCTTCAGGATGGACTGGTTGGATCTCCTTGCAGTCCAAGGGACTCTCAAGAGTCTTCTCCAACACCACAGTTCAAAAGCATCAATTCTTTGGCGCTCAGGTTTCTTTAAAGTACAACTCCCACATCCATACATGACCACTGGAAAAACCAGAGCTTTGACTAGACAAAGCTTTGACAGACCTTTGTTGGCAAAGTAGTATCTCTGTTTTTTAATATGCTGCCTAGGTTGGTCATAGCTTTTCTTCTGAGGAGTAAGCATCTTTTAATTTCATGGCTGCAGTCACCATCTGCAGTGATTTTGGTGCCCCCTCAAATAAAGTCTGTCACTGTTTCCACTGTTTCTCCATCTAATTGCCTTGAAGTGATGGGACTAGATGCCATGATGGTAGTTTTCTGAATGTTGAGCTTTAAGCCAACTTTTCACTCTTTCCCTTTCATCAAGAGGCTCTTTAGTTCTTCTTCACCTTCTGCCATAAGCATGGTGTCATCTGCGTATCTGAGGTTATTCATATTTCTTCCTGCAATCTTGATTCCAGCTTGTGCTTTATCCAGCCCAGCATTTCTCATGATGTACTCTGCAAAGAAATTAAATAAGCAAGGTGACGGTATACAGCCTCAACACACTCCTTTCCCTATTTGGAAACAGTCTGTTGTTCCATGTCCAGTTCTAACTGTTGCTTCCTGACCTGGATACAGATTTCTCAAGAGGCAGGTCAGGTGGTCTGGTATTCCCATCTCTTTAAGAATTTTCCAGAGTTTGTTGTGAATAAAATGGGCAGAAGTAAACAACTAAATTAACAGCATAATTTTAGAAACTGGTGTCATCTAGAAAATAAAGGTAGAAAATGCCCCTAACTTCATGAAAAGTGACCTATGGAAAAAAGGAAATGATAATTGTCTGTTGTGACTTATCTCTTCTGATCATATCTTCCCTTCCTGAAGATTTAGGAACTACTGTATTAGTTATCTATTGCTGCTTAACCAATCATCCAAACTTAGTGGCTTAAAACACCAATATCTCACACAGTATCTAGACATCAGAAATTTGGGATCTGCTTATCCCAAATTTTATGAGGCGACCATCAGCCAAAGGTTTGACTGGGATCTGCAAGTTATACTTCCAAGATGGTAACTCTTGCTGGCAAGTTGATGCTTACTTTTGGCAGGAGCTTCAGTGGGTCCCCTGTGGGCAACTTGAGGATCCTCACACATGACAGCGTCTTAGCTTACCCAAGGGAGGTGAGCTGAGAAAGTAAGGCCAAAGCCACAATGTTTTTTATGGCCTAACATCAGGAGTCACACAACATCATTTTCAAAGTGTCCTATTTTGATTAAACAGGTCTGCCCTATTCAGTGTGTGAGAGAACCAAAGGTGTTCTTCATTTGGTTGTCTCTCACACTGAGGAGATGATAATCACTGGAGGACATCTTGGCAACTGGCTACCACAATCACTAATTGGTCAAATATTCTAGAGATAAAAATGAAGTACTGTGGAAGCTGAGTATCTCACTCATTTGTAGTCAAAATTGTCTTGTTTGAACTTTATAAATTAAAAAAATTTTGTCTATAACAATTTTTATAAAGAGAAATGAATTTTCAAATAATATGTTAAAAATGTACAAAACTACATATACAACTACTTTTTGTTCAGCTGTGAACATAGATCTCCATACTTCACTGCTGCTTCAATTTTGCTTGGCCTGGAACAAAACTGCCTCCATGAAATCCCCTCGATAAATGCAACTTCATGGCACATTTCAAGTACTTCATGCATTGGTCAATGCATCAGCTTTGCTCTTAGGCTGGCCTCCTTCAAGTCAAGAGGGTTGATGCAGCCCCAGACTTGACAAGGTTCAGCAGCACAAAAAAGGGACCATCTCTTTTACTGTCTCCTCAAAAGCAAGAAAACCTTTCCCCAGAGTGCTCCATCAGGTATCTTTTCATATCTCCTCAGGCTAAAATGGAGTCATATGCTCACCCTTTAAACATTGGCTTAGGCCAATAAAGAGTTATCTCTCAGCTAAAGATGGGTTTACCTTTCCCTGCTCAAATTGGGAGAGATGGATACCGAGCAAGAGTAAAGTCTCTTTGCAAAGAGCATGTGTCAATGAGTGTGGATAGCAAATAGGCAACCATGAACCAAAGACATTTTGTCTGTAGTATAGTAATTTACATATCCTCCTTTCCTATTCATTTTTAAACTTTTTGAAGAAAGGAGCTTATACATCCTATTCATGGTTCTCAGCTCTTGCTAGTGCCCAAACACAATGGGCATTCACTATTTTAGTTGGATTTTGAAACTCCTCAAGGAGGATTTCATATTGGATAGATGGTTTTGAAATTACTTATGATTCGTTGGATTTACAGAGTATTTTCTTCTAAAACTTTTAAGAGACTTTAAAATTAATTAATTTGTGCTGCACTGGGTCTTCATTGGTGCAGACGGGCTTTCTCTAGTTGCGGAGAGCTTCTAGTTGCGAACTTCTCACTGCAGTGGCTTCTCCTGTTGCAAAGCACAGGCTCTAGGGTGTGTGAGCTTCAGCAGTTTCAGCTCATATGCTCTAGAGTGCAGGCTCAGTATCTGTGCTCCACGGGCTTGGTTGCTCCATGGCATGTGAGATCTTCCGAGACCATGGATCAAACCCATGTTCCCAGCATTGCAAGGTGGATTCTTAACCACTGGACCACCAGGGAAGCCCCCCAAAAAACATACTCTTATGAGGCAGAAGGAAAGAACTGCGGTGCACTGGTTTCATTCCCCCCACCCACCCTCTACACACACACAAACCCTTTTATTTGATAAACTGTTCAAAGTCTTACAGTCAACAAGGAAGAGAATTTAGACTTCTTGAATCTCAGTCCAGAGTTATTTTCATTTGTTCATCTTGCCTTTTAAAAAAACTACTTCTTTAACCAAAATATTCAAGTTTTTGAATTTTTACATGTTACTGTTATTACTGATCATGCTCTTTTCTTCTTCTCCCCACTCCCTAAATTAATTGTGGTTGTAGAATTATTGTTGTTTGGAGGTCTACAGACCTCCAATCTGCAGACTGACAGATTAAATGTCAGATTAAAATGTGAAGGTTATGAGCTAGAAACATTTCAACCATAAAGACCAAGGTTCCTCCTGTAAACAAGGCCAGAATTGACATCACAATGTAACATAATTAGACTTTTCAAAGAGAAGAATATGTATTTTGTTCCTGAATTTAACACCTACTTACTCCCTTTTTCTTTTGTTCTTTTCAGATGGGTCGAAACAGTATTTAAGTATTACTACCAGCCATGAAATTAAAAGATGCTTACTCCTTGGAAGGAAAGTTATGACCAACCTAGATAGCATATTAAAAAGCAGAGACATTGCCAACAAAGGTCTGTCTAGTCAAGGGTATGGTTTTTCCAGTGGTCATGTATGGGTGTGAGTTGGACTGTGAAGAAAGCTGAGCGCTGAAGAATTGATGCTTTTGAATTGTGGTGTTGGAGAAGACCCTTGAGAGTCCCTTGGACTGCAAGAAGATCCAACCAGTCCATCCTAAAGGATATCAGTCCTGGGTGTTCATTGGAAGGACTGATGCTGAAGCTGAAACTCCAATACTCTGGCCACCTGATGCGAAGAGTTGACTCATTGGAAAAGACCCTGATGCTGGGAGGGACTGGGGACAGGATAAGGGGACGACAGAGGATGAGATGGCTGGATGCCACCACCAACCCGATGGACATGAGTTTGGGTAAACTCTGGGAGTTGGTGATGGACAGGGAGGCCTGGCATGCTATGATTCATGGGGTTGCAGGGTCAGACAGGACTGAGCAACTGAACTGAACTCTGGACTTAAGAGAACCTTAAGATGAGCCCCTTCAACTATAGGTAACTGATATTTACAGCTCGGGGACTACCACACAATCTGGGAAATTATAACTGAATCCTTGGAGTAAAGGAGGTGAGATTGTCCACAGACTTAAGGATCTGCTCTCTACAGATCCACCCATATCTCTTTTAGGGTGGCAACATTTAGGGGCTGCTTGTCTTAGATTCTCACTGTATTTATTAAGAGAACTGGTGATTTGCACTGCTGTCTCCATTGCTAGACTCTAATCAACTTGTCCTTAAGGATGCTGCTGCTGCTGCTGCTGCTAAGTCACTTCAGTCGTGTCCGACTCTGTGCAACCCCAGAGACGGCAGCCCACCAGGCTCCCCCATCCCTAGCATTCTCCAGGCAAGAACACTGAAGTGGGTTGCCATTCCCTTCTCCAGTGGATGAAAGTGAAAAGTGAAAGTGAAGTCACTCAGTCTTGTCTGACCCTCAGCAACCCCATGGACTGCAGCCTTCCAGGCTCCTCCATCCACGGGATTCTCCAGGCAAGAGTACTGGAGTGGGGTGCCATTGCTTTCTCCGATCCTTAAGGATAGGGCCTTNTCCTTTCAAAGGGAGCTTTTAGATCCAGGCATCTTCCCAGATCCATGTTACAGATAAGGAAACTGAAGCCCAGAAATTAGACTGCTTTTGCTAAAGGTTACTCTACAGTCTCCATATTCGATTCGTACTTAGTTCACTAATGACCTTTTCTTTTTCACAAATTGCTTCTAGTACTGAATTTTAGAGAGTTCAGTTTGAAAGCCTTTTGTTTTTATAGAGTCATGTTTTATTGTGTCAGTTTTATTGGCAGTTTTATGGTCATCCTACTTGAAATTTGTATATTATTTGTGCTTTTTACTGTTTCCAAAATTTCTTTATAAATGATCTTTTCTCAGATGCTTTTAATTCTCATTCTGTGGAAACATTATTTCTGATTCTTTTAAATGATCAACTTTTATATTTTTGTATTTAGAAGTGAATTTTTTGTACTCACATAAGAATCATCCATTTTTACTGATTCAAAAGTTATTAATTTTGAAAGGATAGAGAATCATAGATTTTAACTCAGTATTGTAACACATCTATTTGCTATGTTATGAATAAGTCACATATAGAAAGCTCCTTTGTTTCTTTCCACATAGTCATAGATCAAAGTTGTTAAATAAAATGTAATAGAAAAGTTTAGGATTTTTTAGAAAGGACTACTTAAGCAGCATTCTGCCTGTCCTTTGTATATCACACTGATTTCCTTCGTGAAATGGGTCAACTCTAAAAAGATATATTTAGAATTAGAGTAGATAGAGTATCTTTCTACTTTTTTTAAAATTGGTTAGGTTGGATTATAGGCACATAGTTGTTTTTCAATAAATGTTTTACTGAATTAGATGAGAATATTCATTAAGCTGGATTTTTGGCTCCTCTTTTAAGTGTTTTAAGTATGAGGCAAACATTTAATTCTCAATTAACTTTTTACATCTTTTCTATGTATTACTATATGTGTTTTCTAATATTTTAAAAACAGAATACAAACCATTTTTTATTTTTTTTAAAAGTGAAAAAATTTGCAAAGCGTATTAATAGAAACATTTTCCACTACAAATCAGGAAGAATTTTAAAACTACTTTCTAATAATATGTAGATAATATCTAGGAAGAGACATCCTAAAACAATTTCCAGAAAGTTGTTTTTATTTCTTGACTTTTAAAATAAATTTAGTTCATTTTCATTCAGAATAGGCAACTATTAAAAAAGAAAAGATATGAAATGCTTAAGGCAATTAAATGGTATACCATACCCATCACGTACTCTGAGAACTAGGACATTACTAACATAGTTAAATCCTTCTGTGTCACATTCTTCTGTCTTCTACCCACTCCTAGTCAGTAATGGTGATTATCATTCCTTCTTTTTTCTTTAAACTTTTTACTGTTACATGCATTATATTTATAAATATCTTTTGCAATTAAACTTTTATTAATGTGGCATCAAACGCTATATTCTTTAGTTTGCTCCAACTTTTAGAGATTTACGTTGACTGATGCAGGGTTATAGATTTTTGGTTTACTACTACCTTTTCCCAGACATTTATTGAGTACCTACAATGTGTCAGGCATTAAGCACCTACAGAAGATATATAGGTAAACTGCTGAAAAAGCCGTCAGATGGAAAGAGTCTGAACACTTTGGTGAATGTCTGTGAACTGGGCTATCTATAGAGCAGTTCAGAACCAGTACAAGGTGATCCATAAAAATATTCCCCTTAAAAGAAGATTGTTTGAACTTTCCTGGTAGTCCAGTGATTAAGAATCTGGCTGTCAGGCTTCCCTGGTGGCTCAGTGATGAAGAGTCCACTTGCTAATAATGGAAGAATCCTGCATGCGTAAGAGCAACTAAACCCACATGCCACAACTATGGAACCTGTGTGCTAGAGGCCCAGGATCTGCAACTCCTGAGCCCACCTGTGGCAACTACTGACAACTGTGCTCCCTAGAGCCCATGCACTGCAACAAGAGAAGTCACAGTAGTGAGAAGCCTGCACACTATACTTAGAGAGTAGCCCCCGCTCTCTGCAATTAGAAAAAGCCTGAGTGCAGCAACGAAGACCCAGCACAACCAAAAACAAATAAATAAATTTTTGAAAAGTAGGTTGTTCTTTTTAAATGATTTGTTTTTGATGGTGCTCACATTTTGATTTAGAAATTTAAAACATTTGCAATTAGAATTGTAATTTATTATAATATCTGTCTTAAATAATACTTAATGGAGTAGTAACTGCTGCTTATTCTACCTATTCTCTTTGGGTAAAAACTGATGAAATTTTTTACTGCCTGGATATTTTTTTCATTAGAACTTTTGGAAAAATATTTAACCACCACAAACAAAATTGTGCTGGACTTACAAATAACACATGAAAGGTTTATGAGAGCCATATTTGAGGGATCTATGGTTGAGAAAACTGTAACTTAGAGTTCAGTTAAATAAAATCTTGGTGTTCATTTAAAACATTGAATAAAATTTCTTTAACTTATAATCACATTGTTTAAAATATGAGAACTTTTCTTCTCCCCTGATACAACTTTGGATCTTTGTTAAGAATTGAAGTTAATCATAATAGTATTGCATCTTCTTTGTAACTTTGTATATGCTTTAACCATGACATTTTTTCTTATAGGATTTCTATAATTGGCCTGATGAATCCTTTGATGAAATGGACAGTACACTTGCTGTTCAGCAGGTAATAATAATAGTTTCTTTTGCAACTCCAATAACCTAAAGCCATTTTATGTCCCTTGGCATAGTTAAGTTTTCCTATATCTTTTAGCACAAACCAGAATCCCTGGAATTATTGGGGTGCCTGCTTAAAACTTTCATCAAACCTCATTTTGTATTAAGATGGCATATTAAACTATCATAAAACTTAAATACATTTTATTATCTATTAATATATACCAAATTAGGGTATAAAATTTGATTTTAGAATGAATTTAATTCACAAATAATTGAATGCTTAAGTGGAATAATGTAAGTATAAAGAAGTAGCATACTCATTATTCATTTGGTGATTGAACATTAGAGAACATGCTTGGCTTACAGGATCTTAGTTCCCTGACCAGGGATTGAACCTTGGGCCCTGGTAGTAAGACCACCACATCCTAACCACTTGCCAGGGGACTGCCAGGGAATTCCCATAGTTACTACTGCTACTTTTGTCTCCCTCCAATATATTTGAAAGTTTGTTTCCACTACCAAATAGCTCACTGCTGCGGCTGCTGCTAAGTCGCTTCAGTTGTGTCTCTGTGACCCCATAGATGGCAGCCCACTAGGCTCCTCTGCCCCTGGGATTCTCCGGGCAAGAATACTGGAGTGGGTTGCCATTTCCTTCTCCAATGCATGAAAGTGAAAAGTGAAAGTGAAGTCGCTCAGTCGTGCCCGACTCTTAGTGACCCCATGGACTGCAGCCTACCAGGCTCCTGTGTCCATGGGATTTTCCAGGCAAGAGTACTGGAGTCGGGTGCCATTGCCTTCTCCTAAATAGCTCACTAAGACTGCAATAATCCAGGAGGTAATAGTATGTTTGGTTTGAAAAACCCCTCAGGAGATATTAAAGCATTTTTACTGAGAACCATATTGTATACTATGTTGGGTTTTTTTAAAAAAAAAACTTTTTTTATTCCCAAATGAATAAAATCTGGAAACTGGGAGAGAAAAGTTTCCATAGCTAATTCTTAAAAATCACATTAAAGGATTAATAAAAGGATGACTGAAACTGGCTGTGCTAGTATATTAGTCAAAGCTGTTTGATTTTGAAAGCTAGATAGTTAAAGTAGATAGCTATTTGGATTTATTGTCTTGTTTAAAAACATTGGAAAACAAAATAAAAATACAGTTGAATTCTTTGAGCAGTAAAAATTTGACAGGGATTTCCTGGGTGATCTAGTGGTTAGAACTCTCTGCTTCCACTGAAGAGGGTATGGGTTTGATTCCTAGTCAAAGAACTAAGATCTTGAGAGCCATGCTGTGAAGCCCCTGCCCCCAAACATTTAATAATCTTAACAGAAACATTAAAAACCTTTAGAATGGATTCAGTATAGTATTTAGATACTTAGCACAGGAAATAGAAGAGTACTGATGATTGAATGGCTTTGATCATTGCCTTTTAAGGATGTATTGTTTTTAAAAAAAAAGTGTTGTTCAATGAACAAATATTTAATAGGTTAGTAAAGAGGCCTTGTAGAGGATTTAGAAATAAAATCTGGAGTTCTGTGTGTGGAAATTGGCAAAAATTAAGAGGAAAAATGTACAGGTATTTTTCCTTTTAAAAGCAGAGTTTTGTTCTGATGCTATGCTGAATTTACTAGTCCTAATAACAATTTTTTTGTGAAATCTTTTGGGTTTCTACAAATGGGATTATTTCATTTGCAAACAGCTTGTTCCTTTCTAATCTAGGTGCCTTTTATTTCTTTTTCTTGCCTAATTACTCTGGCTGTAATTTCAAATACTATTTTGAATAGAAGTGGCAACAGCAGGCATCCTTATATTATTTCTGATCTTAATGGAAAGCTTTCAGTCACTTCCACGTTAAGTATGATGTTTTCTGTGTGTTTTTCATATTTGGTCATCATTATGTTGAGTTAGTTTCCTCTTATTTTAAGTTGGTTAGTGTTTTTATCATAAAAAGATGTTGAATTTTGTCAAATGCTTTTTCTGCACCAGTTGAGATCATTGTGTGTATTTTTTTCCCCCTCCATTCTGTTAACATGGTGTATTGATCAGTTTTTGTATGTTGAACCATCCTTCCATTCAAGGAATAAATCTCATTTGATTATTGTGTATAATCATTTTAATTTGCTGCTGAATTTGCTAGGATTTTTGCATCAGTGTTCAGAAGGGATATTGGTTTCTAGTTTTCTTAGAGTATCTTAATTTGGCTTTGGTATCAGGAATGCCGCTGTAATGGAGTTAGTAAGTATGCTTTTGTCTTCAATTTTTTTGAAAGACTTTGAGACGGATTGATGTTTGTTCTTTTAATATTTAGTAAAATTCACCAGTGAAGCCGTTAGGTCCAGGGCTTTTCTTTGGTTGCACAACATTGTGAATACAAGAAAGCCATAGAACTATATACTTAAAAATGACTATCCTTTCCACATTGAATGGTTTTTGACACTCTTGTCAAAAATAATTTAACTTTATGTGAGGGTTTATTTCTAGTTCCTCTGTTCAGTTCCATTGGCTATAACTCTGCTTATGTCATTACTAGACTTTTTTTTTTTTTATATCAACACCTACTTTAACTAATTACTTAGGCTGCACTGGGCTTTAGTTGCAGCTCACAGGATCTTATTTGCAGTATAGCAGCAGGGCATGAGAACTCTTAGTTGCGGCATGTGGGATCTATTTCTCTGGTCACGGATGGAACTTGGTTCCCCTGCGTTGGGAGAGCAGAGTCTTAGCCACTGGATCTCTAGGCTGTTTTGATTACTGTAGCTTTGCAGTAAGTCTTGAAAGGAGTGTGCATCCTTCAATTTATGTTTTCAAGATTCTTTGACTATTTGGTGCCCCTTGGAATTACATATAAATTTGAGAATCAGCTTTTCCATTCTTGCAGAAAGACTTGGAATTCTGGTAGAGATTGCACAGAATCTGTAGATTGCTTTAGGTAATATTGATAACAATATTGTCTACCTATGAGCCAGAGACCAAATTGCCAACATCCGCTGGATCATTGAAAAAGCAAGAGAGTTACAGAAAAACGTCTATTTCTGCTTTATTGACTATGCCAAAGCCTTTGACTGTGTGGATCACAAGAAACTGTGGAAAATTCTGAAAAAGATGGGAATACCAGACCACCTGACCTGCCTCTTGAGAAATCTGTATGTAGGTCAGGAAGCAACAGTTAGAACTGGACATGGAGCAACAGACTGGTTCCAAATAGGAAAAGGAGCGCGTCAAGGCTGTATATTGTCACCCTGCATATTTAACTTATATGCAGAGTACATCATGAGAAACGCTGGGCTGGAGGAAGCACAAGCTGGAATCAAGATTGCAGGGAGAATTATCAATAACCTCAGATATGCAGATGACACCACCCTTATGGCAGAAAGTGAAGGGGAACTAAAAATCCTCTTGATGAAAGTAAAAGAGGAGAGTGAAAAAGTTGGCTTAAAGCTCAACATTCAGAAAACAAAGATCATGGCATCTGATCCCATCACTTCATGGGAAATAGATGGGGAAACAGTGTCAGACTTTATATTTTTGGGCTCCAAAATCACTGCAGGTGCTGACTGCAGCCATGAAATTAAAAGACGCTTACTCCTTGGAAGAAAAGTTATGACCAACCTAGATAGCATATTCAAAAGCAGAGGAATTACTTTGCCAACAAAGGTCCGTCTAGTCAAGGCTATGGTTTTTCCAGTGGTCATGTATGGATGTGAGAGTTAGACTGTGAAGAAAGCTGAGCACCAAAGAAAATTGATGCTTTTGAACTGTGGTGTTGGAGAAGACTCTTGAGAGTCCCTTGGACTGCAAGGACATCAGCCCTGAGATTTCTCTGGAGGGAATGATGCTAAAGCTGAAACTCCAGTATTTTGGCCCCCTCATGCAAAGAGCTGACTCATTGGAAAAGACTGATGCTGGGAGGGATTGGGGGCAGGAGGAGAAGGGGACGACAGAGAATGAGATGGCTGGATAGCATCGCTGACTCAATGGACGCGAGTCTGAGTGAACTCCGGGAGTTGGTGATGGACAGGGAGGCCTGGCGTGCTGCGATTCATGGGGTCGCAAAGAGTCGGACACAACTGAGCAACTGAACTGAATTGATGGATGTAAAATAGCTTTCATTTAGGTCTTCTTTAATTACTTTTAACAGTGTTGTCTAATTTTCAGCATGAAGTATTTAATCTTCTGATTTAAATTAATTCTTCCATATTTTATTCTTTCAAGTACTGTTGTAGATGGAGTTGCTTTCTTTTCTTCATATTTTTTATTGAAGTAAACAGTTGATTTATAGTGTTCAGGTGTACAGCAAAGTGATTCACTTATATATAGGTGTGGATATATATAGGAGTTGCTTTCTTTTTTTTTCTTTATTTATTTTTCCTGTGCTGGGTCTTCTTTGCTGGGTGGGCTTTTTCTCTAGCTGCAGAGAGTGGGAGTGACTCTGTAGTTGTCGTGCATGGGCTTCTCATTGCTGTGGCTTCTCTTGCTGTGGAGCACAGGCTTTTAAGGTGCGTGGGCTTCAGTAGTTGCTGTATGAGGGCTGAGTAGTTGTGGTTCAGTTGTTCCACAGCATGTGGAATCTTCCCATATCAGGGATTGAACCTGTGTCTGCTGCATTGGCAGGCAGATTCTTTATCACTGAGCCATCTGGGAAGCTCCAGAGTTGCTTTCTTAATTTTCTTTTTCAATTGTTCATTGAAGGTATACACAACTGATACATATATATATTTTTGTTGTTGTTGTTGTTTTTGGTTGCTCTGGGTCTTTGTTGCTACATGCAGGCTTTCTCTGAGTTAATAATCATGCATGCTCGGTAATTGTGGTGCATGGGCTTAGTTGTTCCAAGGCGTATGGAATCTTCCTGGACTGGGGATGGAACCCATGTGTCCAGTATTGACAGGTGGATTCCTATCCACTATACCACCAGGGAAGTCTGAAACACAACTTATTTTTTATATTGATCTTGTATTCTGCTACTTCGTTGAATTCATTTATTAGCTTTATGAGCTTTCCTGTGGATTCTTTGGGGTTTCTGTATGTAGGATCGTGTCATCTCTGCCTTTTATTTATTTATTTATTTTCTGTTTAATTGTTCTGGCTAGAATTTAAGTACAGTGTTGAATAGCATTGGTGAAAGCAGGCATTCTTGTCTCATTTCTGGATTTTTTTTAGTTTTTGGCCTTGTAGGATCTTAGTTCCCTGACCAGGGGTTGAACTCTGTCCCTTGGCAGTGGAAGTGTAGTGTCCTAACCATTGGACTACCTAGGAATTCCCTCATGTTTAATTTTAGAGCAAGGGAAACCTATCAGTTTTTCACCATTGAGTATAATGTTGCCTGTGGGTTTTTATAAAAGCCCTTCATCATATTGAGGAATTTCTCTCCTATACCTGATTTTCTGTATTTTTGTTATGACGGATGTTGGATTTTGTCAGATGCCTTGTCTGCATTAATTGAAATGACTGTGTGATTGGTTAATTTGTGTTTTTTTTTAGTGTTGAACTGCCTTACATTCCTTGCAGCTTTCTTTTGATTTGTTTGTATGGTGTATTTTTTCCATCCTTTTACTTCTAACCTACCTATATCATTATATTTGAAGTAAGTTTCTTGTAAACAGTATAGTTGAGTTATATTTCTCTGTTCTTTCTGACAATCCTTGTCTTTTAATTAGTGTATTTAGGCCTTTTAATCTCAGTATAGGCTTCCCTGGTGCTCAGAATCCACCTGCCAATGCAAGAGACATGGATTCAATCAATCCCTGGGTTGGGAAGATTCTCTGGAGAAAGAAATGGCAACCCACTCCAGTTTTCTTGCTTTGGACATCCTATGGATGGAGGAGCCTGGTAGGCTACAGTCCAAGGGGTTACAAAGAATCAGACACAGCTGAGCAACTAAAACAACAGTGTTAATGTAGTTATTGATAGATATATTTAGATTTAAAATTATCATTTTGTTACTTTTCCTTTGTTCGTTTCCTCTTTATTTGTTTCCCCTTTTCTGCCTTTTTAAGGGTTATTTGAGCATATTCTATTTTATTCTAATTTTGGCAATATTTCATATAATTTTTTGATGATTGTTCTAGTTACAAAGTACATGCTTACCTTTTCACAATCTATTTAGAGTCAGTATTTTACTGCTTTGATTGAAATGCAAAAACTATCATTATTTAGACCTCTTTACCCTCCTCCTTTATACTATAGCTGTCTATATTACATCTATTAATATATACCTTGAAAACCCTATTGGAGAATGTTGCAATTTTGCTTTCATCTGCCAAATATATTTTAAAGGTTAGAGGAAAATAGTCTAATATATATTTATACCCAGATATTTATAATTGCTGTTGCTCTTGATATTCTAAGTTTCTTTCTGGTATTATTTTTTTCCTTCTCTCTGAAGAACTTCCTTTAGTAATTCTTTTAGAGCCATCTGCTGGCTAGGAATTCTCCTTAGTTTTCTTTCCTCTGAGAGTATCTGTATCTTTATTCTTGAAGGTTATTTTTGCTAGATATAGAATTCTGAGTTGACTGTGCTTTATTTTCAGCACTTTAAAAGTATTGTGCCATTTCTTCCTGTCATCTGTGGTTTCTGATGAGAAAGCTGCACTCATTTGAATTCTTATTCTAAGGTCCCCTGGCTGCTTTATCTTTTTTGTTTTAATTGAAGGATATTTGCTTTACAGAATTTTGTCATTTTCTGTCATACTTTAAGAATCAGCCATAGGTACACCCATGTCCACTGCCTCCCGAACCTCTCTTCCATCTCCCTCTCCTTACCACCCTTCTAGATTGTCACAGAACCCCTGTTTGAGTTCCCTAAGTCATACAGTGAATTCCCATTAGCTATTGATTTTACATATGGTGTTACAAATTTCCATGTTACTGTCTCCATACATCTCACCCTCTCCCTTCTCCCCTCCTCCTGTGTCCTTAGGTCTGTTTTCTGTCTATTTTCTGTTTTCTCCGTTGCTGCCCTGAAAATAAATTCATCAGTACCATCTTTTTAGATTCCATATATATGAGTCAGTATATGATGTTTATTTCTATAATTTATTTCTCTTTCTGACTTACTTCACTTGGTACAGCAGGCTCTAGGTTCATCCACCTCAGTAGAACTGACTCAAATGTGCTCCTTTTTATGGCTGAGTAGTATTCCACTGTGTATATGTACCACAGCTTCTTTATCCATTCATCTGTCGATGGACATCTAGGTTGGTTCCATGTTCTAGCTATTGTAAATAGTGCTGCAATGAACATTGGGGTACACGTGTCTTTTTTTAGTTGTGGTTTCCTTAGGGTATATGCCTAGGAGTGGGATTACTGGTTCATATGGTGAGTTTTTTTTTTTTCTATATGAAACTTTTAGTATTTTATTCATTTTCATAGTTTTACAGTATTAGTAAAAATAATGACCCATTATAAATAAGTATAAAATGGAAGTTGATGAAAAAATAACCCCAAGTCCTTGATTCCCATCCTCCCACCAAAAAACTAGCTAGTATATGGCAAATATCTTTCACACATTATCTTTAGGCATATATTCACTTTGTAGTGGTGGATGGTTTAATTGCTAAGTCATTCTAGTCATGTCTGACTCTTGCAACCCCACGGACTGTAGCCTGCCGGGCTCCTCTGTCCATAGAGTTTTCCAGGCAAGATTACTGGAGTGAGTTGCCATTTCCTTCTCCACATATGGTGGTTTTATTCCTAGTTTTTTTAAGGAATCTCCATACCATCTTCCATAGTGACTGTATCAGTTTACATTCCCACCAGCAATGCAAGAGAGTTCCCTTTTCTCCACACCCGTCCAGCTTTTATTGTTTGTAGACTTTTTCATGGCCATTCTGACTGGTGTGAGGTGGTACCTCATTGTAGTTTTGATTTGCATTTCTCTAATAATGAGCGATGTCCAGCATTGTTTCATGTGTTTGTTAGCCATCTGTATGTCTTCCTTGGCTGGTGGCTCAGAGGTTAAAGCGTCTGCCTCCAATGTGGGAGACCTGGGTTCGATCCCTGGGTCGGGAAGATCCTCTGGAGAAGGAAATGGCAACCCACTCCAGTATTCTTGCCTGGAGAATCCTGTGGACGGGAGAGCCTGGTAGGCACTAGTCCACGGGGTCGCAAAGAGTTGGACACAACTGAGCGACTTCACCTCACCTCATGTCTTCCTTGGAGAAATGTTTGTTTAGATCTTTTTCCCACTTTTTGACTGGGTTGTTTGTTTTCCTGATACTGAGTTGTATGAACTGCTTGTATATTTTGGAGATTAATTCTTTGTCAGTTGTTTCCTTTGCTGTTATTTTCTCCCATTCTGAGGGTTGTCTTTTCACCTTGTTTGTAGTTTTCTTTGTTGTGCAAAAATTTTTAACTTTAATTGGATCCCACTTGTATATTTTTATTTCCATTACTCTAAGAGGTGGGTCATAGAAGCTTTGATTTATGTCATTGAGTGTTCTGCCTATATTTTCCTCTAAGTTTTATAGTTTCTGATCTTACGTTTAGGTCTTTAATCCATTTTATCTTTGTGTATGGCATTAGGAAGTGTTCTAATTTCATTCTTTTGCATGCAGCTGTCCAGTTTTCCCAGCATCACTTGTTAAAGAGGCTATCTTTGCCCCATTGTATATTCTTGCCTCCTTTGTCAAAAGTAAGGTACCCGTTGGTGTGTGGGTTTCTCTCTGGGCTTTCTATCTTGTTCCATTGGTCTATATTTCTGTTTTTGTGCCAGTATCATACTATCTTGATGACTGTAACTTTGTAGTATAATCTGAAGTCAGAAAGGTTGATTCCTTCAGCTCCATTCTTCTTTATCAAGACTGCTTTGACTATTCGGGATCTTTTGTGTTTCCATATGAACTGTGAAATTTTTTGTTCAAGTTCTATGAAAAGTACCATTGGTAATTTGATAGGGATCACATTTAATCTGTAGATTGCATTTGGTGGTATAGTCATTTTCACAATACTTCCTGCCCAGGAGCATGGACTATCTCTCCATCTGTTTATGTTGTCTTTAATCAGTGTCTTATAATTTTCCATTTGGGTTCTTTTGTCTCCTTAGAGATAAAAGGAGATTCTCTTTATTCCTAGATGTTTTATTCTTTTTGTTGCAAAGGTGAATGGGATTGATTCCTTAATTTCTCTTTCTGATTTCTCATTGTTAGTATATAGGAGCACAAGTGATTTCTGCGTATTGACCTTGTATCCTGTGACTTTGCTGAATTCCGATTAGCTCTAATAATTTTCTGATAGTTTCTTTTGGGTTTTCTATGTATATTATCTTGTCATCTGCAAACAGTGAGTTTTACTTCTTCTTTTCCCATCTTGATTCCTTTTATTTCTTCTTCTTCTCTAATTGCCATAGCTAGGACTTCCAAAGTTATGTTGAATTGAGAGTGGTCACCCTTGTCTTGTTCCTAGGGAATGCTTTTAGTTTTTCATCATTGAAAGTAATATTTGCTGTGGGCTTATCATATATGGCCTTAACTCTTTTGAGGTAGGTTCCTTCTATGCCCATTTTTTGAAGCATTTTTATCATAATTGGGTGCTGAATTTTGTCAGAGGCTTCTTCTGCATCTATTGAGATGACCATATGATTTTTATCTTTCAATTTGTTAATATGGTATATCACCTTGATTGATTTGTGTATGTTGAAGAATCCTTGCATCCCTGGAATAAGCCCGACTTGATAATCGTGTATGAGCTTTTTAACGTGTTGTTGAATTCTGTTTGCTAGAATTTTGTTGAGGATTTTTGCATCTATGTTCATCAGTGATTTTGGCCTATAATTTTCTTTTTTGTGTGTTGTCTTTGCCAGGTTTTGGTATCAGGGTGATTGAAGCCTCATAGAATAAGTTTGGAAGTGTTCCTTCCTCTGCCCCTGGCTTCTTTATTTTTAGTTTTTGTCAGTTTGACTACCTCTGGGCATGAATTTCTTTGGATTTTCTTGTTCGGTATTCACTTTGCTTTTTCTTATTGTGGCAAAAAATGCATAACATAACATTGATCATTTTTAAGTGTATGGTTTTGTGGTATCAAGTACATTCACATTGTTGTGCAACCATGTCCATCTCCAGAACTTTTTCATCTTTCCCAACTGAAAGTCTGTACCCATTAAACAATAACTCTTATATGATTTACTATGTAGTACAATATTTTAATTAACTATAAAACTTGTTTGTTTGTAGTATATTCAACAGAACATAAGAGCAGATTGTTCCAATATTGACAAAATTCTTGAACCACCTGAAGGCCAAGATGAAGGTGTATGGAAGTATGAACATTTAAGGTAGGTCCTCATTATATAGCAAAATAGTAATAGTACTTCTAGTAGTAAAAATAACCTTTAATATTAATTATGATTATGAATCATAAATTATTTAGCTGTAGACCAAAAAACCAGTTTCTAATGCTTTTATGTTTTCAGTGTTATAAAGTTTTCAACATTGTTATTTACTGATTGTTTTCTGTATTTATGGATTTGGGCCTTCTTATCATTTTACACAGTTTTCCTTAGTCATATCCTTTTAATCACAGATGCAGTATTTCCATGTACCTACTCATTTTTACTGCCTGCTACCTGCCTACTTTATTTCTCTCTAGAGGGCCTAATCTAGACTTGGTAGCTGATGTGTTACTAGTCACGTACATACTGTGTCAACTAGTATAAATTTCCAGTCTTCTCTTTGGTAAATGAAGATTGTAATCCTGAAATAAGTTTTAGAGATTTTAATAATATTCTTTGAATGAAAAAATAGATTTTTAATGAATCATGAGTCAACTTCAGAAGCAGCTGTAACCTGACGTTACTAGGTTATTTCTTTCTTTCTTTTTTTAAAATTAGGTTATTTCTTGAAGTTAAAAACTTCCCATTGTAAGTGGGAATTGATAAGTTAGAGAAGGCAGCATGAAATGTGTGTTCATCCAAGTTTGTTAGTTTGAGTTGACTTTTAAATAATAAAGTAGAGATATGAATTTTCCTGCATAAATTAGACCACATTTCCTATAATGAGTGCCTCAATTTGTAGACAATGTACTTTTTCTGTTGTTTTGTTTTGATGCTATAGGCTTGTCTAGATATTGTTAAGACAGTGTCTTGTCATAACAGTTCAGCAGTTTCAGGGAAGACTTCTTTGTAAGCTGCCAGTTTCTTGGGCAAGTCACTTGACTACTTGATCAGGGTTTTTTTTTTTTAATACATCTTGATGGATGATCATTGAAAGCATGAATATGTAGATATTATGCCATTCTTATAAATATAGAAAACACTTTAGAATGATATATACTCTGCCTTATTTTAATCTACTTTGAAAATAACTACTTACTTACCTGTGTAATTAATGATGAAAATAAACAAAGGTATTTTTTTTACACCATAAGCATTATTTGTAAAAAGTTAGGGTTCATTTTAATTTACAAGGTTTTTATTTCAGATCTAAAAAAAGTTTTTCCTCCCTACTTAACTTAAACTGTGAAATATGCATTATACAAAACTTGTAAAATCTTTCTTATGCATATTCTATTTGTCCTGGTGCTATTGTTACTACTTTTGTTATTTTTTAATATTTTTTTGTGTAATTCACTTATTTTTGTTTTGTATAATTTAAATACTATTCATCACATATATATTGTTTTGTGTCTTTCTTATAGTGTATACATCTTTATAGTTAACCAAAAAGAGTTTTCAAAGTAGTTTGAATTTTTTGCATGTGCTTAATGTTACTAACCAACTTAGATAGCATATTCAAAAGCAGAGACATTACTTTGCTGACTAAGGTCCGTCTAGTCAAGGCTATGGTTTTTCCAGTAGTCATGTATGGATGTGAGAGTTGGATTGTGAAGAAGGCTGAGCGCCGAAGAATTGATGCTTTTGAACAGTGGTGTTAGAGAAGACTCTTGAGAGTCCCTTGGACTGCAAGGAGATCCAACCAGTCCATTCTGAAGGAGATCAGCCCTGTGATTTCTTTGGAAGGAATGATGCTAAAGCTGAAACTCCAGTACTTTGGCCACTTCATGCGAAGAGCTGACTCATTGGAGAAGACTGTGATGCTGGGAGGGATTGGGGGCAGGAGGAGAAGGGGACGACAGAGGATGAGATGGCTGGATGGCATCACTGACTTGATGAACGTGAGTCTGAGTGAACTCCGGGAGTTGGTGATGGACAGGGAGGCCTGGCGTGCTGCAATTCATGGGGTCGTAAAGAGTCGGACATAATTGAGCGACTGAACTGAACTGAATGTTACTGATTTGAGGCTTAATACTTGCTATTACTGGTTAATGTAGTTGATTATATGTTAATGGGGATTGAATCTTGACCTCAGTGAAATCTCCCAGTACTTCTCACTGAATATTTGTAATCAGGAAAAGATGCTGTTTCCTCTGAATATCTGCAATCCTATGCCAGTGTATAGGGCTTAGTGACTAGAGGGTAGTCAGCTCTGGTTTGACCCTTCAGCTGTGTAACTATGTGTGTGAGCCCTGTGTCGAATTAACTTGAAGCTGTTAAGTTTACACTGTTTGCCACAGATTGTACCTATAACACTGCCAGATCAGTTAGCTTAATTTTCCTGTTGGCTATAAGTAGATTGGACTAGGTGAGAAACTTGTTTATCACCACCTGTCTTTATTACTACTTAGTAGAAAACAACTCAGAAACATAAAACATGCAACTTACAGATACTGAGCAGTATAGATTCAGAAATAGTGATTATTTGTATACTCTTAGAACAACATTATTATTAGGCATCTGAAGTGGAAATAGATAGCTGATAATTTGACCTTTGTTTTTTAACTTGCTTGCTTCTTTTTTAAAAAAAAAATTTTTTATTTCAGTTCATTGTTGGCTGTGCTGGGTCGTTGTTGCTGCATGGGCCTTTCTAGTTGTCGTGAGTGGAGGCTACTCTGTAGTTGTGGTGAAATGGGTTTCTCATGACCGTGGCTTCTCTTGTTGCACAGCACAGACTCTAGGCACACTGGCTTCAGTAGTCATGGCATGGTGGGCTCAGTAGTTTCAGCTCTCAGTCTCTAGAGCACAGGCTTACGAGTTGTGCTTAGTTGCCCCAGCAGCATGTGGAAGACAACTGTATTCAGATATATACACACACATACATTTTTATATAACTGGAATTGTATTGTGAATATAAGTATATATCTTTTGTGTGTTTATGTAATATCAACATTTTACTATTTTCCAATTGCTAATCATTTATGTTTCAAAGGAATTTTTTATGTATAAAGTGAACATCTTCTGATTGTGTCATTAGAATAGATCCTTAAGAGAATGACTTAGTCAAAAAATACACATTTTGTAAGGTTCTTGGTAAATATTTTCAAATTATTTCTCAGAAAAATTATACTAATTTCTAGTGTGTAAAGTGATCAACTCACTGAACACTGATATTGAATGTTATTATTAGGGTCGTTACTTTTGGGTTTTATTTACTAATGTGTATGTCTTTGTAAGGAATGTGCCATGTAAGTTCAAGTGGTGTTGATAATAGTGATGAGAAAGGATGGTATTTTTTTTTTTACAATTAATATTCTAAAAATAATGTGGAGAATAGATAAGGCTTTTTCATTTATATATTTACCTTTTTAGGCAATTCTGTCTTGAGCTAAATGGACTTGCTGTCAAACTTCAGGTAATATTTTCTTTAACTTAAAACTAATTGAAAGTTCTGATTTTTTTTCCTGTTTTTATAAATTAATGTGCTTACAAAAACATCCAGAATTCTAGAATTTTGCACAAAATATAGCAACTCAATTGATAAACTTTTTCATTGTTATTTTACATGTTAATAAGTGTAACAATTTTTAACAGAGTGAATGCCATCCAGATACATGCACTCAGATGACGGCAACTGAACAGTGGATTTTTCTTTGTGCAGCTCATAAAACACCGAAAGAGGTGAGAATGTATAAAGTTGAATGACTAGTAAATTAATTATAACCTAAATCTCTTCAAGACAATGGTAGACAAATTTTTTTTGAGTTTTTAGGTCACTGTTTATTTTGCTCTTTGGTTTAGAGTTCTTTGATGCAAGGTTATTGTCACAGTGTTACTTTAGGATTTCTTTTGATTAGTATCTTTTGAAAATTTTTTAATTAAAATATCATTAACCTACACTATGTTAGTTTCAGGAGTAAAGCATACTAATTTGATATTTCTCTAAGTTACAAAGTGATCACCGTGATAAGTTTAGTTTACCATCTGTCATCATACAGAGTTATTACAGTATTATTGAGAGTGTTTCTCATGTTGTACATTTCATTCCTAGGACTCATTTATTTTGTAACTGGCAGTTTATACCTCTTAATCTTCCTCACCTATTTCATCCATTTCTATCTCCCTTCTGGCAACCACTTTTGTTCTCTGTATCTATGACTTCTGTTTTATTGTTTCTTCACTTTTGTTTTTTTAGATTCCACTTGTAAGTGAAATCATATGGTATTTGTCTTTCTCTGTCTTGTTTTTAGATTACACATACAAGTGAAATCACATGGTATTTGCCTTTCTCTGACTTTTTTCACGTAGCATAATACCCTCTAGGTCCATCTACGCTTTTGCAAATGGCAAAATTTCATTCTTTTATGCCAGAGTGTATACATATCACATCTTCTTTATATGGACACTTAGATTGTTTCCATATCTTTGTTGTCATCGTTGTTTAGTCGCTGTTGTGTCTGACCCTTGTGACTCCATGGACTGTAGCCCACCAGGTTCCTCTGTCCGTGGGATTTCCCAGGCAGGAATACTGGAGTGGGTTGCCACTTCCTTCTCTTGGGCTTCCCTGGTGGCTCAGAGGTTAAAGCATCTGCCTCCAATGCGGGAGACCTGGGTTCAGTCCCTGGGTCGGGAAGATCCCCTAGAGAAGGAAATGGTAACCCACTCCAGTATTCTTGCCTAGAGAATCCCATGGACAGAGAACCCTGGTAGGCTACAGTCCACGGGGTCGCAAAGAGTCGGACACGACTGAGCGATTTCACTTTCACTTTCTCTAGGTGATCTTCCTGACTCAGAGATCAAACCTGCATCTCCTGCATTGTCAGCTGAATTCTTTAACACTGAGCCATCAGAGAAGCCCTGCTTCCATATCTTGGCTACTATAAATAACGCTTCAGTGAACATGGGCATGCATGTATCTGTTTAGTGTTTTTGTTTCTTTGGGCAAGTACACAGGAGCAGAATTGCTGGGTTGTATGGCAGTTTCTATTTTTCATTTTTTGAGGAACCGCTGTACTGTTTTCCATAGTGGTTGTACCAGTTTACATTCTGTGCAGCAGTGCAGGAGGGTTCCCATATCTCCTCAACAGTACTTATTTTTTGTCCTTTTTTGAGAGGTGGGCCATACTGCACAGCATGTGGGATCTCAGTTCCCCAAGCAGGGATTGAACTCATGCCCCCTATAGTGGAAGCGCAGATTCTTAACCACTGGACTGCCAGGGAAGTCCTTGTTTTTTTGATGTTAATCTTTTTGACAAATGTGAGGTAGTAACCTATTCTGGTTTGATTTGCATTTCCTTGATAATTAGTGATGTTGAGCATCTTTACATGTGTCTGTTGGCCATCTGTATGTCTTCTTTTGAGAAAATGTGTATTCAGGTCTTCTGCCCATTTTTTAACCTGATTGTCAAAGAGTGTACTACCCTTTTTTTCTTCTAGGGAGTTTTATGGTTTCCCATCTGACATTTAAATCTAAATCCATTTTGAGTTTATTTTTGTATATGGTGTAAATAATCCAGTTTGACTCTTTTGCATGTAGCTGTCCAATTTTCCTAGCACCATTTATTGAAGAGACTTTCTTTACCCCAGTGTATATATTACCTCTTTTGTTATAGACAACTGACCATGTAAGTGTGGGTTTATTTCTGGGATCTCTAGTCTCTTCCCTATGTATCTGTTTTTGTGCCAGTACCATACTGTTTTGATTACTATAGCTTTGTAGTATAGTTTCAAATCAGGCACTTGGTATCTCCAGCTTTGTCATTATTTCTTAAGATTGTTTTGGATATGTGGGGTCTTCTGTATTTCCATACAAATTTTAGAATTATTTGTTTTAGTTCTGTTAAAAATGCCATAAGTATTTTGATATGGATTGCATTGAGTATGTAGATTGCCTTGGGAAGTACGGTCATTTTAATAGTATTAATTCTTCTAATCCATGAACATGGTATATCTTTCCATTTGTTTGTATAGTATCATTTCTTATAACTGGACAATTAAATCGGCTAGAACTTAGGATTCATTGACTATGACATAATAACACCTGTCATATTGTGTTGATATCTAATGTGTAATGGATGAAATACATGTGTTTAGATAGTTTGGTTTACTTTTAATTTTTTTTATAGGAATAACTTGGTGATTGCTAGTTGATACTGATTGATTACTAGATTACTAGTCTATCAAATAGAAATGTTGAGTTTTATAGGTCAGTGTTTTTTTCTACATTAATATTTCTTACTATTTATTTGAAACCCACCATAATGATTTTCCTTCCATAATTGGTCTTATTGAAAATCTCATTCATGTTGTTTTCTCCTTATTTTGTTTTTGTTAAGGTGAGAGTATAGGAAGTTGCAATTGTTTATAGAACATTTTTTGTTTTAAATAATTCATGTCATCTGATGTGTAGTGCACATTCAGTTTTCCTTAGTTGTCTCAAAAATGTCCTTTATAACTGGTTTGCTTAAAAATATGCATTGCATTTCCCTTGATCTGCCTTCCCTTTTAATCTGTAGTAGTTTTTATATGACATTGACTCATTGAAAATAACTCAGTTAGCCCTGTGCTGTAGGATTATAGAGCTCTGATTATTATATTGACACACCACTAAAGCTTAAAGCCAGTTAATTCTTTAGTTGGAAAATCAATATTTGATGTCCTTTTGTTTGAAAAGGTTAATTCTCCAAAATAAGAAGTATCTGATACCTGTCTAAGCTAGTAATACTTAGTTTTCAATATTGACTTCACTCATGATATTACTTTTTTTTAGCTAATGAAGCAATATTAAGATTGTGTATCATTCTATATCTGGGGAAATCACAGCAGTTTCATTGATAATTCACTGGAATTGACTCCATAGCGTAGTACATGATGTGATCATTCCTATTAAAAACTGAAACCCAAAAAGCTAGTGTCATTTTGGCAACAGTAAAGATGCATTATTCTCACTTAAATGTGGGAAAGCCATCCAGTGTGTCTTGTATTGTGAGACATATATATACCAAGTCATTACTACCTCCACTTTTTTCTTTGTTGCTGTTGTTTAGTTGTGTTCAGCATTTTTGAGGAGGACGAAAGGAGGAGCCTGTGAGGCTCCTCTGTCTATGGGATTTCCCAGTCAAGAATAATAGAGTGGATTGCCATTTCTTTATCCAGGGGATATTTCCCACCCAGGGATTGAACCTGTGTCTTGTGGATTGGCAGGCAGATTCTTTATCACTGAGCCACCAGGGAAATTTTTTTCTTGAATTATGTTAAATGTAAGATAGAATAATCATCAGAATTATATCCTGTGAGTGAATCTTAAAAGTACAACACTGCTTGCTGAAGACCAGCTCCACTAGATTTTCCACGTTTCAAGGGATGGTCGTAGTGTATTTTCCAAATGGTAGTTTTGAGGGATGGGATTATTGTAAAAATACAAACAAAAGAAAATCTTGAGAGGACACTTTTTGAATCCTTTTGAAATAATTGTACGTAGTTAAAAAATAACAGCAACAAAGATTAGTAGCTAAGAAAGTTGTTCTTACGAATTAAAAGCACTGGCAGATTCTGAAGTGGAAGAGGCGCAGAGTACTCAGCAGCAGTGATGATTTACTCAGGGTCCTTCAAAATTACAGAGAGGCATTGCAGCAAATAGAGTTAACTGTACAAACAGTGATTATAAGCAATGAAGATTATAACTTGTTATTATCCGTTAGTCCTTTCAGTCATATGCAGATTGTGATTACTTGCAGTAGCATTATAAATATATATTTGGTAAAATATAGTTTATAAAAGTTTGAACACATTACTTACTATTTGTAACATACTATTTTGGCCATATTTTGCCAAATGTTTGCTGTTATATATGATGCAGAGTAGGATCAGTTAATTGAGAATTAATTGGAGGAGGTGGAGAGAGGCAGCTAAATTAAGGCAAAACTCTTCCTCTAATTCCAAAAAGAAAAAATTCAAAAATCAATTAAATATCTAAAGTTATGCTGTTTGAAACAGTAGCCATAAAACATGTGGCTGTGGAGCACTTAATGTGGGTAGTCTAAATTGAGATGTTCTTTAAGTATAAAATATGTACTGATTTCAAATATTTAGTACAAACGGACAGTGTAAACTATCTCATTGAGAGTTAACTGGATAACTACATACAAAATAATGAATTTAGACCCCCTACCTCACACTGTATACAGAAATTAGCTCGCAATGGAAATCAAACACCTAAATTTAAGAGCTAAAACTGTAAAACTCTTGGGGGAAAAAATAGGTATAAATTTTCATGACATTGGACTAGGCAGTGATTTCTTAGATATGACACCAAAAGCTCAGTGGTGAAGAGATATATGTAAGATTTCATAGAAAATAAAAATGGTTGTGCTTTAAAGGATACTGTCAAGAAAATGAAAAGACAATGTACATAACTAGAGAAAATATTTTTGTAAATTATATCTCTGTTAAGGGTCTGGTGTCCAGAATATATAAAGAGCTATTATGAAACAACTAAAAGACAACTTAATATTAAAATGAGCGAAGAATTTTTTTTTCTGCTTGCTCAGTGCAGCTTATAGGATCTTAGTTTTCCAGCCAGGGATTGAACTCATGCCCATGGCATTAAAAGCATGGAGTCCTGACTACTGGACTGCCAGGGAAGTCCCTAAAATGAACAAAGGATTTGAATGGATATTTCTCTAAAGAAATATACAAATGGTCAGTAAGTACATGAAAAGGTGTTCAGCATCATTAGTAATTAGGCTAAATGCATATCAAAACCACATGAGAATGGAGAAATAAAAATGTGATGGATGTAAATACATACAATGGAATATTATTCAGCCATAAAAGGGGGTGAAGTTCTGATACATGCTATATATAACATGAATGAACCTGAAGGACATTATGCTAAGTGAACTAAGCCAGATACAAAAGAACAGTAATGGTATGGTTTCACTTATATGATATATCTAGAAAGGACAAATTCGTAGAGCCTGAGAGTAGATTAGAGGTTGTCAGGGCTGGGGATTGGGAATGTGGGGAAATTACTACTTAAATGGTTATAGTTTCTATTTGGAATGAGGAAAAACCTTTGGTTTAAAACAGATAGTATAGATGGCTGCACAATAGTGAATGTAACTAACGCCACTGAATTGTATGTTTAAAATGGAATGGGAATTCCCTGGTGGTCCAGTGGTTAGGACTCCATACTTCCATTCCAGAGGGCACAAGTTCAATCTCTGGTTGAGGAACTGAGATCCCATATGCCCATACGTGGCACTGCCAAAAATAAAGGTTAAAATGGCAAATTTTACCACAGATTTTTCAAAGTGGATAAAAGATCCACTCATACAATTGACATACACTTTACCTGCTGAAATAACTAAAATAATAAGTGTTGGCCAGGATGTGAAGAAGATGGAACCCTTACACACAGACAATGGATTTGTAAAATACTGGGTTTGGAAACAGTTTGAAAGTTCCTCAAAATAACAGGTATAGAGTTACTATATGGCTTAACAATTCTACTTTTAGGTATATACTCAAATGAAAAACATAGATCCAGACAATACTTGTGCATTAATAAAGCTCACAGTCATGTGAATCCCAATATCCAAAAATAGAAACAACCAAATTTCCATCAACTGATGAGTAAACACACAACATGTGGTATATGTATACAATGGAATATTATTTAGCATTAAAAAAGAATGAAATCTGTAGAGGGAGAAGCATTTTTAAGTATTTTATATATATTAAAAGCCAAGTCTAAGAATGTTTTGAATTAAGAAAATAGTGAATATTGATTCATGCTGCACTATTCATGAGCCTTGAAAACATGCTGAATGACATAAAAGTCCACATTCTATTCCACTTTTAGGAAATATTCAGAATAGGTAATTTCAGAGAAGATAGAAGGTAGGTCATTTGTTTAGGATTGAGGGGAAGAGAGAAGGAGAAATGACTGCTAATTAATATTGGGTTTCTTTTGGGAGTGATGAAAATGATATGGAATGTAGTTGATAATGGTTATATAATTTTGTGAATATACTAAAAACTACTGAATTTTACACTTTAAAAGAGATTGTGAATTATATCTTAACTTTAAAATATCCCCGTTCTCCTGGGAACAGGCCTCTAAAAGGAGAAAGGAAGCACATACACTACTTGGACTTTTTTTGTGACCTTAAGGGAGCAGTAGTGACCTGAACACCGAAATTCTACCTTGTGGCCTGGCATCTTGGAATGTATGTGGGGAGAGTCTTATCAGATTTTAACACTCTTCAGGGACTTTCCATATATCCTCATGACTCAGGAAAATAGATTTCTTTCTTTTTGTCCACCATATTCAAGAGTCAACATGTTATGCTTTTGACTCTGCTGTGAGTCATTAGGCAAGTCCTTAATTCATTGCTTTAGTTTTCTTACCTGCAAAGTGGGAAACATAACCTGCCTTGTAGGGTTGTTGTGGAGAATAAATAGAGTTAATATATATATAAAGGCTTTAAACAGTGCCCAGAGCTTAGTAGGTGCTATGTACGGCTTGGCTATTATCATCATAGCATCTCCATAAAATCTTTCTTCTTTCCCAGTGTTATTTAAGCTGTGTTACCAGTCAGGTCAGACTCTGCTGAATAGCTTCCTAATTTATTTCCTTATTCTAAATCCACATCTCCAGTGCATCACTTGAATCTTTGAAAAGTCTACGTCTGATCTTGTCCCTGTCTTATTCAGTGGTCTGTAGAGTTCATCAAATAAAGTCTAAACTCCTTCTAAAAAAAAACCACACAGAAGCTCATTAGCAATTTTTCTGTCAATTATGTTAAAATGATAATTTTGGCTATATGGAGTTAAATAAAATACATCATTAAAATTAATTTCACCTATTTTTTTTTACCTATTTAATGTGGATACTAGAATATTTAAATTAAATATGTAGCTTGCATTGTATTTCCATGCTGACTTAATGGTACATCCAAGTGACCAATATGAATGAGAATTACAATGACTTGGGATGTTTGTCTTTGACCAAATCACCTTGTAATCATATATATGGATAAAGATACTTTTTTCGATAAATACTGCTCTTGTTACTGTTTTAGGCAGGGAGTCTACTAGCCACAAAATTCCTATGGATGTACATTTTTTTTCCTCTGAGGCATTTTATTCGTATGCATTACATCGCTAGAATGAATCCAAGGGTTCTCCCTCCTATGTGTTTTTGTCTTGCTTCTTCATGGTCCATGATGCCAGCCGAGGTTGTCAGTACAATGAAACCAAACTGATGGGACGGGCACAGGTTATTCTGCCATTCTTTTAGATCTTAGAGTTGCACATCAAATCTGAGGTTGATTGCTCCACACTTATTTAGCCTGCCTATGAGGTTCACAACAACTTTCCCAGCCCTGTTATCATCAGTGAGTTCAAATTCTCCAGTGTAGCCAGCCATGCTTCATCATCACAGTTAGAATCCTGACTGTGACTTTGGAGCACCTGGTATTAGCCTCTCTTTTTGGTATTGTTGATACTCTTCAGAGCGTCAGCCAGGACATACATGTGCACCATTACAGTAGCACTGAAAGATGGCTGTATTTACCTTTTTGTGTGTGTATGTAAATTAATCTGTATTTACCATCTGAGCCACCAGGGAAGCCCTAAAGAAAGTGAAGTTGCTCAGTCACGTCGGACTCTTTGCAGCCCCATGGACTACCAGGTTCCTCCGTCACTGGGATTTTCTAGGCAGGAATACTGGAGTGGGTTGTCATTTCCTTCTCCAGGACATCTTTCTGACCCAGGGATTGAATCCAGGTCTCCCGCATTGTAGGCAGATGCTTTAATTAACCAGATAATCACGATGGTGTGATCACTCACCTAGAGCCAGACATCCTGGAATGTGAAGTCAAGTGGGCCTTAGGAAGCATCACTACGAACAAAGCTAGTGGACGTGATGGAATTCCAGTTGAGCTATTTCAAATCCTGAAAGATGATGGTGTGAAAGTGCTGCACTCAATATGCCAGCAAGTTTGGAAAACTCAGCAGTGGCCACAGGACTGGAAAAGGTCAGTTTTCATTCCAATCCCAAAGAAAGGCAACGGCAAAGAATGCTCAGACTACCGCACAATTGCACTTATCTCACATGCTAGTAAAGTAATGCTCAAAATTCTGCAAGCCAGGCTTCAGCAATACATGAACCGTGAACTTCCTGATGTTCAAGCTGTTTTTAGAAAAGGCAGAGGAACCAGAGATCAAATTCCCAACATCCTCTGAATCATGTAAAAAGCAAGAGAGTTCCAGAAAAACATCTATTTCTGCTTTATTGACTCTGCCAGAGCCTTTGACTATGCGGATCACAAGAAACTATGGAAAATTCTGAAAGAGATGGGAATACCAGACCACCTGATCTGCCTCTTGAGAAATTTGTATGCAGGTCAGGAAGCAACAGTTAGAACTGGACAGGGAACAACAGACTGGTTCCAAATAGGAAAAGGAGTACATCAAGGCTGTATATTGTCACCCTGCTTATTTAACTTATATGCAGAGTACATTTTGAGAAACGCTGGGCTGGAAGAAGCACAAGCTGGAATCAAGATGCCGAGAGAAATATCAATAACCTCAGATATGCAGATGACACCACCCTTATGGTAGAAAGTGAAGAGGAACTAAAAATCCTCTTGATGAAAGTCAAAGAGGAGAGTGAGAAAGTTGGCTTAAAGCTCAACATTCAGAAAACGAAGATCATGGCATCCAGTCCTGTCCTTCATGGGAAATAGATGGGGAAACAGTGGAAACAATGTCAGACTTTATATTCTGGGGCTCCAGAATCACTGGAGATGGTGACTGCAGCCATGAAATTAAAAGATGCTTACTCCTTGGAAGGAAAGTTATGACCAACCTAGATAGCATATTGAAAAGCAGAGACATTACTTTGCCAACAAAGGTCCGTCTAGTCAAGGCTATGGTTTTTCCTGTGGTCATATATGGATGTGAGAGTTGGACTGTGAAGAAGGCTGAGTGCCGAAGAACTGATGGCTTTGAAATGTGGTTTTGGAGAAGACTCTTGAGAGTCCCTTGGACTGCAGGGAGATCCAACCAGTCCATTCTGAAGGAGATCAGCCCTGGGATTTCTTTGGAAGGAATGATGCTAAAGCTGAAACTCCAGTACTTTGGCCACCTCATGTGAAGAGTTGACTCATTGGAAAAGACTCTGATGCTGGGAGGGATTGGGGGCAGGAGGAGAAGGGGACGACAGAGGATGAGATGGCTGGATGGCATCACTGACTCGATGGACGTGAATCTGAGTGAACTCCGGGAGTTGGTGATATACAGGGAGGCCTGGTGTGCTGCGATTCATGGGGTCGCAAAGAGTTGGACGCGACTGAACTGAACTGAACCGAACTGAAGACAGGTTTATTAAAATGTAAAGAAACTTCAGATTTCATGGTAAATTGCAAAGGAGGTTCAGGGAGAAAAATTTTTATAGAGCTATTAGATTGGAATTAGGGTACCAGCAACATAGTAAGGCATACTTTTAGGATGTAAGAAGACAGTGATCTTTGGAGGTATTTGTGAAGAAGAAGGCTGCTGGGCCACTTGGTAAAGTATAAACCAGTGGACTAGGAATCAGTATATCTGGGTTATGGTTTTTAAATCCTTCTTCCTAACTATGTCATCTAGTGTGAATCATTGACCAAAAGTCAAGGGTAGTCCCTCTTGCTGTGCATCATTCTTCAGGTGTTGTCTCTCTCATCCTTTAGAGTTAGGATATTTGCACGCTTGTTCACTTGAATTTCTTTTGTATAGAGTCAGCATCTTCTTAGCATGCCTAAAGACAAGACTTTCCTAAGTTGGTCTGCTTGTTTTGAGGAATTCCTTATCCTTGCCTATAGATTTTTTTGTTTTGTTTTTTATGGCTGCACTGTGCAGCTTGTGGGATCTTACTTAGTTCTTTGACCAGAGATTGAACCTGGGCCCTCAGCAGTGAGAGTGTGGAGTCCTACCCACTGGACAGCCAGGGAGTTCCCATAGATTTTTAAGATCTGGTAAGAATCCTGTGCATCATTTGCAGACTGACCAGTTTCCTCATTTGTAAAGCCAGAGAGTTAGATTAAATAATCAGGTGTTCTTCCTAACTTGACGGAAGCATTGTTTTCATCTAGGTACAATATTGAGAGTGAGAAATTGGGAGACTGATTCACTTATTTACTATAAGCCGGGTATTATAGTTGAGGGGTAATAAAGCCTTATTTATTGACATAACATTGAATTTTACAGTCATTCTGATATTGTAGGGAACATTTCCTTAGAATATGCTTGGAGGTTTTGGATTAAGACACCTATGCAATAAATATACCTAATTTTAGAGGCAGAACTCACTGTTTATGCATTTTTATATCCTTTCTTTTATAGTGTCCTGCTATAGACTACACTAGACACACACTTGACGGTGCTGCATGTCTTCTGAATAGCAATAAATATTTTCCCAGCAGGTAAATAAAACCTTTAAATGTGGTATTAAACTTTTTGGATTTAAAGATTGATGTTTTTAAAAGTAAAACTAGTTTGCTCATTAATGCATTCTGTTCTGTAAACTTTATTTTTTATCTGTTGTATATTTGACTTGTCCAGAATTATTCACGTTTTGAAATTAAGATTGTGATTAAAGACATCAGGGCTCAGCTCCCAAAGCTCCCTGGCCAGTTCAGACATGGGTAGTTCCTGCTGCTGTGTGTCATTTTCCAGGGCTCTCCCTCTCAAGCTTTAGGGTAGGGATATTTACACACTTGATTACTTGACACTTTGGTAGAGTGAGCGTCCTTATAGACAGCATGCTAAAGAGCAGACTTTCCTAAGTTGGACTGCTTATTTTTTCTTTTTTCTTAAGTATATTCTGTGTATTTCAAGCCTGTTTTTCTTTTTAATTGAAGTAAAGTTGATTTACAGTGTTGTGTTAGTTACTGCTGTACAGTGAAGTGACTCAGTTTTATGTATATATATATATATATACACACATACACACACACATTCTTTTTCATAGTCTTTTCCATTGTGGTTTATCACAGGATACTGAATATAGTTCCCTTGTGCTATACAGTAGGACCTCATTGTTTATCCATTCTGTATATAGTAGTTTGCATCTGTTATTCCCAAACTCCCACTCCATCCCTCTCCAATCCTCCTCCTCCCCCTTAGTCTGTTCTCTATTGGACTGATAATTTTTGAAGGTGTCCTTATCCTTGCTTTTAGATTTTTAAGATCGGGGAGGAAGCCTGTGCATAACTGTAATATATTATCGGTGAGGTTTGTGACTGGTCTTTTATTCTCTTAAGATGTTTGTTACCGAGTGGATAGATTTGGACAGTTTTTCACCTAAATATCACTGACTTCAAAGAACTCACATAAAATATGTAAAAAATAATGGGTTTTGCCTTAGTATCCTGTATACATTTAAAAAAAGAAAACAGATAGGCAGTTTTATTTCTCATACACACATTAAAAAATTGACTTCTGTAGAATAAAATGATAATTCCTTTCAGTAGTTTTAATTTGCTCTAGTGGACAGAGAGTAAATATCAAAAACATGTTTTTAGTTAGTTTTGCCAAGGTTTGTTTTAGTTGCATTAAACTTTAACAAAGTCTCAGAATTATAATTCTGAATTTCTTGGGCGCTATGGTTAGGTAGTGAAGTTAGGAGTGAAGAACAAGAGTTTTGGTCTTGCCCTTGCCACTTACTAGCACTGTGAACTGGACTTGTCACTTATTTTCTTTGGTGTCAGTTTCTGCTCTTGTGAATTGAGAAGATTGGACTATATTGTTCCTAAGATCTGTCTAGCTCTATGAATCATTATTTCTTTTCTGTTTCTAGAGTTAGCATAAAGGAATCATCTGTAGCAAAACTAGGATCAGTATGCCGTAGGATTTACAGAATATTTTCACATGCTTATTTTCATCACCGGCAGATATTTGATGAGTATGAAGTAAGTATATTTCACTAATTGTCCTGGTGCATTCTTATGAGAATGACAAAAATATATATTGATATATGTCTCATTTATTTGGTTTTGAGTAGTAAGTTGAAATAAGTTTTTTTTCTCTCTACAGAATGAAACATTTTTGTGTCATCGGTTTACTAAATTTGTGATGAAATATAATTTGATGTCCAAGGATAACCTGATTGTACCAATTTTAGAAGAAGAAGTTCAGAATTCAGTTTCTGGGGAAAGTGAAGCATGAAGGGAATCATATAGAAAAAAATGTACTGATCACATAATTAACATTAATTATGTACTGTATATATATCATTTTAGACACATCAATCATGTATCCATATTATAGCTTCTTTGTTTAGTATAGGTTTTTGTATGCTGAGTGTTGCCTTTTAAAATGGGGAATACTTTTTAAGTTATTCATGAGCTGTATATTCACTGGTGTGGCACTCATGGTTTTTAAATAAGATTAGTATTATGTTTATAAGGCCTGTTAATAAAAGAATTTACAGTTTGGTAAAATTGCTGCTAAACAATCATTGGATCACAATCCTCATCAAATAAACACATCTATAAAAAGATGAGTGAGCTTGAGGTTTCACACAAACCATTTATACTAAAGACATAGTAATGTTTTCCTTTGGTTTTATACCTGAGTTTAGATATTCTAGGAAATTCTGTAGCACATAGTTCTATCTTAATAAGTTTTCTAAAATGAGATAAAAGTGTTTTTAAATTCTGTTTATAGTTTTTGATATACATATAATTACGTGTATATCCAAGTATAAATGCAAATAAAGCATCAGTAATACTCAAGTAATCTTACTATGCTACACAAAGTATATTCTAGACCAGCATACTTAGAAAGGATTTACCTTTCTGCATCAGTGGATAGTTACATACAAGATAGTGATAACGATAAAGAGTGTAAATGATGTTCCCAGTGGAAACCTGCCCTGTCGTTCCCTTCTCTCCATTTCCCTTAACTCCCTCCTCAAACTACATACCTGAGAAGCTTTTCACCAGACTGTGATTTAGTGGTGACTTATACCTATTTATATTTGTATTAATTGCTTACAGATTATACCTCATATTAGCAATTACACTACAGGAAAAAACATATTGGCATAGGCTCTTGCTTATCTTTGCTTTGCAAAATCGTTCTCACTACTTAGAAAACAGTCTTTGAAATAGCTTGACTAATAATGTAATATTAATCTTCACATCTAACCATTTAGGCAGCACTTAAATAGAGTTGGAAAATACTATAGTATTTATTTTACACCCCTTCTCTACAAAATTTATGTTTGAATTATATGGACATGTAAGTTCCAAAGGTATTGTTGAATGCTCATACATTTTTTGGACTTGGTTATAATTCAGTGTCTTAAGAAGGATTCAACCATAGATTTTACAGTCGTACCTATTGAATGCAGTTTTCTAACAAAGCACTAGAGGTCTTATTGCTGAACTGGTTGTAATGAGACACTTAGGTTAAAAAAAATTTGTACATGTAGTGAAGAAAATATTTAAATCCATCTTTTGAACAGAATTAACAAATGAACTTCTTTTTCATTTGAATGAGTTATTTTCAAATGAAGATTAAAATGTAGTAATCTTTTTTTTTTCCAAGTTGGACGAAATAATTCATACCATGCTATAAGTATGTATTGTAAAAACGTGGAAAACAGTAGCATCCTGAGAGTTTGTATATATATTTATGCTTTTTGGTTCTGCCAGTATATTTGGCTTTGAACAGTGCTATTCCAGCAGCCAGCCATTATTTTGTCCCAATCCACACTCTCTTTAAGAAGTTTTATATTCACAGTGAAAGGAATATTGGCTTTGAAATTATGCATTTATATTAATGCAACTATGAACCAATGGGAATAGTAATTTTTACACAAACTTGCTAAATATTGAGAAACTAAACCAAGTTAATAAATTATATATAGCAATGTAGCTCTTCTCTCTGTATAAAAGTCTCAATGGATTTCTGTTGCTTGACTATTAGTGAACATTTGAACTAAGGCAGTGGCTGGGATTTGGTGATCTGGCTAAGTATTCTGAAACACATTTTGAATAATATGACTTGGTGTTAATGGGGAAATAAAAATTTTTTTTCTTACTCATTCCATCTTCCCTGTACTATGTGTTTGGAATTGATCATAAAAAAAATACCCCTAAAGAAAACATCAGTTTGTAGTCTTGCTTTTGTATTCATATTGACATTCATCTTGCACTGTAAAGTTGAGTCACTGTATCAGGTAAGACAGAAGTGAAACAATTACTGTTTTTCCTTTAAAAAATTCACAGAATTTTGAAAATTTTGTTCACATAATTTTGAAAATATAAATGTATATGTGCTCTGTTATGCTGTGTTAGTTGCTCAGTCATGTCCAATTCTATGCGACCCCATGAACTCTGGCCCACCAGGCTCTTCTGTCCATGGGGTTTCTCCAGGCAAGAAGGCTGGAGTGGGTTGCCATGCCTTCCTCCAGGGGATCTTCCCAGCCTGGGGATCGAACCGAGGTCTCCTGCATTGCAGGTGGATTCTTCACTGTCTGAGCCACCAGGGAAGTCCATGTATGTACTTAGGTGGTACTAAAAAAACTGATGAGCCCGGCAAACCTTTGATTTATAAAGTAATTGTTCTAAGAGGAGGGGAATAGAAAACTCACAGTTCTGTGTAATAAAGAAGTTAGGCTCCACTTACTGTTTGAATTATACAATATAGATCCAAAAACTAAATTTTTCTTTTCATGAAATTATTTTGATCATTTAGTCAATCCATCATTTTTCTCATATCTAAGAAAGTACCTAATTTTTAATAATTTATGTTCCTCTAAGTATTATAGTTCTTTTGTGTATGTCCATTTTCTTTTCTCTGACTTGAGGTATTAAATTTGCATTTCTAGAACAGTTTCTCAGTTAAATTTAAAATGAAATTTTGTGTTTGGTTGTGTCACATGGCCTGTGGAATCCTGGTTCAGACAGGACCGAACCCGGGTCCTCGGAAGTGAAAGCATGGAGTCCCAACCACTGGACCACCAGGGGATTCCCTAAATTTTTAACAAGTTAATATTTTTAATATCAGAATAAAATTTTAAATCTGTAGTTAATTCCATTATTAGCAAGAACTATTAAGGTCTCAAACACGTTTAGTGACGTCAAAATCATTGTAATAGAACTAATTAATTTTTCCCTGGCTACTTTGCTCTATTTTTGCCCAAAGGTTTCCTATTTTATTGTACAGTTAAATGCTACATTTTATATACTTTTATTTTTAAATGCTGCTTGAATGTACAAAGGTTTCTTGGTGTGATTCATTTTTTGAATACAGCTGATTGTTAACTAAGCAGACACTATGGACATGTATTAGTACAACACATTTAGCAATTAATTTGAGTGGTCAAAACATCCAAATGCATTTTCTGAAAAAAACGCATTATTAGTATAGGGCACACTATAAAATCAGATAACTTCCAAATAAATTCACTAAATGGTTAGATCACTCATCTAAAAGATTTAATTAGGAGCATGTTAATATTGGGGGATGCATGGATATTTTCTGTGGGATAAAATTAATTATAGTACTTTATTTGATTTTTTTCTGCTATTTACATTTCTTTTTATAGTACACAGAGCTTCATATGAAGTGTGAGAATCTAATTAAGCAAAGAGAATATTTAATTTTCATTAAAAGAAATTTCTAAAAAAGAAATAACAACTGACATCCTGAACTTCTATCCATGAAGACAGTATGTCAGTTGTGTTGTGTCAGGTATTGTTTCTATGATTAATTATAGCATCAACATTCAAAATGAGTAAAATACTCATTTTAAAATGAAATCATTTTATCCTGATTTGGACTTCAGCTATAAACCTTGGTAAAAACAGTTTATAATTCCATAAATGGTGTATTTACCTTAAAATTTTTTTTAACTTACTTTTGGTTGCACTGGGTCATTGTTGCTGTGCAGGGGCTTTCTCTAGTTGCAGTGGGTGGGGCTACTTTTCATTGAGGAGCTTGGGCTTCTCATTGTGGGAGCTTCTTGCTGCAGAGCACAGGCTCTAGGCAGTCGGACTTCAGTAGTCGCAGCACTCTGGATCAGTAGTTGCAGGGTGCAGCCCTCGGGCATGTGGGCTTCAGTAATGCAGCACATAGGCTCAGGAGTTGTGGCACACAGACTCAGTTGCTCTACAGCACGTGGAATCTTCCCAGACCAGGGTTGGAACCTGTGCGCCCTGCACTGGCAGGCAGATTCCTATCCATTGCGCTGCCAGGTTAGTCCTTTACCACTGTTTTGAATGGACCTCATGAAAGTCTTGTTCACTTAAAAATGGTAGTTTGTCACAGATAATAGGATTTTCTCTGTATAACCATGTCAAAGGAACCTTCTCATTTAACGTGATACTTTATGTAAAATAATTTTCTACATCTTTATAAACATCTGCTAATTAGTATTTTTGGTTTTCCTTAGTTATTAGTGAATGAAAGAAAATGTTAATTTCTTTAAAAAAAAATTGAAAATATCTTGTAATAAAAATCAAGACTTAAATGAAGTAGGAGTGATAGGATTTTGTGCTCCTATTTCCCCTACTTTCCTCAGAGATAGATTGAGGGGGGTCAAAGGAATAAGGCAATCTCCTAGATGAAGAAACACTGGGTATAGTCATTATTGCACTAGCAATGACATAGCCGCTTGACCCAATTTCAGAAATTCAATAGAACCTTTTTTTAAATTTTGAGGGTGAATTTTATTTAACTCCTCTAAAAAATGTGATTGTATTTTAAAACCAGGTGTATGTTTATAGACAGAAACTGTTCTTGCCTTGATTTGGACTAATATTTAAACCACTTTTAAACATTTTGGTGCTTTTAGACTTTTAAACATTTTACAAAACAAATGCAGATCTTGGATTCTGATGGTTGAGAACCATGTTAGTGGTTGTATTAGTTTTCAGTGTCTGCTGTAGTAAATTACCACAAACTTAGTGGCTTCAAGAATACAACTTTATTATTCTCAGGATTCTTGAGGTCAGGAGCTCAAAATAAGTTTTACTGGGCTAAAATTAAGTCCCCATTTCTTTCTGGAGGCTCCAGGGGAAATCTGTTTCTTTCCTCTTTTAGCTGCTGGTGGCTGCTGGCAATATTTGGCTTGTGGCCCCATCATTCCCATCTCTATTTACATCATTTCATTGCTTTCCCTCTGTGGTGATATTTTTCTCCACCTCCCCAAGGAGACTTGTAATTGCATCATTATGCTCACCTGGATATTCCAGGCTAATTTCCGCATCTCAAGATAATCATATTTGCAAAGCCCCTTTTGCAATATAATGTTATCATCTTGAAACAAGTGTGTAAGTATTAGTTGCTTAGTCATGTCCTACTCTTTGAGACCCCATGGACTGTAGCCCACCAGGTTCCTCTGCCCATGGAATTCTCCAGGCAAGAATATTGGAATGGGTAGTTATTCCCTTCTGCAGGGGATCTTCCCAGCCCAGGGAACAAATCCAGGTCTCCTGAATTGTAGGCAGATTCTTTACCATCTGATCCACCAGGGAAGCCCAATGTAATCATCTTAGGGAGACTTTATTCAGTCTACCATAGCAGTCCTCTTGAATTCACACTGTTAAAAAGTTCTCCATGCTATCAGTTCAGTTCAGTCGCTCAGTCGTGTCTGACTCTCCGATCCCATGGACTACAGCATGCCAGGCTTCTCTGACCATCGCCAATTGCCGGAGCTTACTCAAACTCATCTCCATAGAGTAGATGATGCCATCCAACCATCTCATCCTCTGTTGGAGTAGAAGGACGTGTGCTCATCTTCTGCGAGGACTCCAAAATTACAATGTGTTGCTGAACAACCATTGGCAGGAGAATGTTGGATCCCACCAAAAAAAGATACCCCATGTCCGAGGGCAAAGGAGCTCCAGCAAGATGGTAGGAGGGGTGAACTTGCGTTTAGAATCAAACCCCATACCTGCCAGAAACACCTGAAGGGCTCAAACAAAACTTGTGCGCACGAGAACCCAGAGACCCCACCGAGATTGAGCCAGAACTGTGTGTGAGTGTCTCCTGCCGAGGTACAGGTCAGCAGTGGACTGCTGCAGGGCAGGGGCTCTGGGTGCAGTAGACCTGGGTGTGGCATAAGCCCTCTTGGAGGAGGTCACCATTAACCCCACCACAGAGATGCCAGAACTTACACAGGACTGGAGAAACAGACTTTTGGAGGGCACAAACAAAAGCTTGTGCACACCAGGACCCAGGAGAAAGGAGCAGTGACCCAAAAAGAGACTGACCCAGACTTGGCTGTGAGTGTCCAGGAGTCTTGGGGGAGGCACAGGTCGGTGGTGGCCTGCTTCAGGGTTGGGGGCACTGAGTGTAGCAGTGGATGCATGGGACTTTTTGAAGGAGGTCACCATTATCTTCATTACCTCCACCATAGTTTGGCCTCAGGTCAAACTACAGGGAGGGAACACAGCCCCACCCTTCAACAGAAAATTGGATTAAAGATTTACTGAGCACGGCCCCGCCCATAGGAACAAGACCCAGTTTCCCCTCAGTCAGCCTCTCATCAGGAAGCTTCCATAAGCCTATCCTCCATCAGAGGGCAGACAGAATGAAAACCACAATCACAGAAAACTAACCAATTTGATCACATGGACCACAGCCTTGTCTAACTCAGTGAAACTATGAGCCATGCCTTGTAGAGCCACCCAAGACAGGTCATGGTGGAGAGTTCTGACAAACCACCAGAATTCTTGCCTTGAGAACTCCATGCTATAGACTTAATGTTTACTCCAACACTGGTGCTTTTTATTTCTTGCATGTTATCTACTTCTTTATGCCTCCCAGTCACACAGGCTGCATTTAAGTCTTTGAAAAAGTTGAACTTGAGACCATTTTCTGTAGATTACCATTTAGTACATCCTCCTGAGATGTTTTGCCCCAAGCTTCCGAAGACCTTGTATGCTTAGTCACTGAGTCGTGTCTGACTCTACAATTTGAGATCTTTGTAGGCACCAGAGTCCACCTCATGTAACACCAAATATATTAAAATGTATTCCCATTTCATATTAAATATAATTTTTATATTAAAAATAAAAATTTAAGCAGCTTTTTGTAATTGATTTTAAAAATTTAGCTCAGGTCTTCCCTGGCGGTGCAGTTCTTAAGAATCCAACTGCCAGTATATGGGCCACAGTTTCTATCCCTGGTCCAAAGATCCCACATGTTACGGGGCAGCTAAGCCCATATGCCACTGAGGCCATGCTCTAGAGTCTTCGAGCTGCGGCTACTGATCCTGTGTGCAACAGCTACTGAAGTCCGAGAGCCTAGAGCCTGTGCTCCACAACAGAAGTCATTGCAATGAGAAGCCTTCACGCTGCAACTAGAGAAAGCCTGAGCACAGCAACGAAGACCCAGCTCAGCCAAAAATAAATAGATAAATCAATCTAAAAAAAAAAAGATTGGTTACTTTTTACAATTGGCTGTGGTTTCTCATCGGTCATCTCATATACCTTGGAACTGAGAAAAGCTAATCTACAAATTGTGTTCAAAGTTAAAGATGTTTTTATGAATATGAAAGGAAATAATGGTTTGATATATATATTATGTTTTACAGCTGTTTAAATATTGCAGTTTTGCAGTTTTCATAGTTTAGGGGCAATATATTTTTTAACAGGTTTCAAATGTTTTTGGGGACCCATGAAATGTTCATAGGTCCTCGTTTTTAAAAAGATCTGCTTATAATTTTATAACACAAACACAATCTATTATTAGAATATTATGGTTTATCAAGTATTATTTGCTCAGGGAAGTCTTCCCTGACCTTGAGTATATTAGGTTTGTCTGTCATATGCTCTCCTAGCAAACTTTGCTTCCCATCAGTATTTCCATCAACTGTAATTAACCTAATTATTGCTATTACTATTTATCCACAATCTTTTTTCTCTGCTAGCCTATTGAGAACATACCTGCCTCTTCTCACAGGAAATCTGTTCCAGAGGAGGGTTTCATCACTGATGAGAGCCTGAATGTCAAAAACTAAAAAGCATTCTTAAAAGATATCCTCCCTCCTCCACGTTTTATCAGGAACATCTGCCTTTAACTTCGTATGTGCCTGTAGTGACAACAGTGTGGTCTTCTGAAGACATAATTGGTTCTTGGCTGCTTAGCCTTGGTCTTGGGTCTCTGGCCCTTCTGGAGACCCTGTGAGCTACCTAATATACTTGGCAAAGTCGTGATGAATCTTTTTATTTACCACACAGAAATACATTTAAATGTTTAGCTGTTGTATTCATATGGGGTGGGAGGGTGGGGGAGGTTCAACAGGGAGGGAACATATGTATACTTATGGCTAATTCACATAGTTGTATGGCAGAAGTCAGCATAATATGGTAAAGCAGTTATCCTCCAATTAAAAGTAAATTTTTAAAAAGGATGCTTTATATTTATTCTGGAGTTTCCCCAGGTATAAAGTTGTTCACCACACTAAACAGAACTTTGCAAACTTAAAACTAGACCTTTGGCGGGGAAAAAAATGGTTTCAACTTATTGAGCACCTAACCAGGTGTCAGGAATTGTGGTACATTTCCCACACCATTGCACTAAATCCTCATACAATGAAGTTCATTTGTTGCCATCCCCGTTTTACCAGGAGTAAACTGAACTTCAGGGCTTCCCTGATGCTCAAATGGTAAAGAATCTGTCCGCAATGCAGGAGATCTGGGTTTGATTCCTACGTCGGGGAGATCCCCTGGAGAAGAGAATGGCAACCCACTCCAGTATTCTTGCCTGGAGAATTCAATGGACAGAGGAGCCTGGTGGGCTATAGTCCATGAGATCACATGACTTCCTGACTAACACTTTCTTTTCTTAAACTGAACTTCAAAGTAGCAGTTCAGTGTCCACAGGAACAAGCAAGCAGGGCCAGGGTCTAAACTCCGTCCTGGCTCCAAAGCTCAGACTTCTTCGTTTGATATCCTACCTCATATGTTTCTGAACATTGCTGCTACCTATCCTGGAAGACTTCTTTCTTATAGGATTGTGTTAGGCAGGGTGCTCATAACCAAGAAATAGTGTTAAGGAAGGAGACCGTGCCCCAGGGATGGTGGGATGGAAAGTCCGGAGGAGCCCGGGACACCAAGGAAGATGCTACTCAAGCCCAGGTCTGCTAATTTCTGGTCTTGTTACACAGAAAAGCAAAACCTTATTTGGTTAAGCCACTCCCAACCCCACACATGCTGCCTGACCACATCAATTACAGTGCCCAGTGGTTCTACTTTTGAAACTTTTAGGTGTTGAAAACAATTCTTTCCCTGAGGATTGTATCCCCATTAAGACACAAAGGAGTTGAAATTGCGTTTCTTTTTTTTTTGTAATCAACCTAAGAAATTCTTACATTAGAAAGTCTGGACTGTGCTCGCTTCGGCAGCACATAAACTAGAAAGCCTGGGCTTCGGCAGCACATAAACTAGAAAGCCTGGACTTCAAATTTCCCAGATGTCCGTGTAGGTGGTTCTTGGATGCCCTGCCCAGAGCCAGGTCTCCCGCTGGCCAGGAACAGCAGTGATTAACGGGGAGGGCACAGTGAGTGCGTGATTGAAACTTGGAGGGTCATACTTCCTTTGAAAGAAATGAAAAAAATTCAAAGTTTCTTTCCATGTAGGCAAATCTTGTACTTCTCCCAGCTATTTTAGGGTTTTTTGGTCTCTGACATTAGCATTTCTAGATTGCTGGTTTCTTCAGCTTCCAAGTCTGAGATATATGAGCCAAAAATAAAACCAAGAAGTTCACCACTGGTCGTCTTATATTTATTTTATGTCTAATCATCTGTCAGAACTGGCTTTATAAACTTTGGGCTATTGCACAAGTAAAATTCACTCTAGAGGTATGATAAATTGCCACGATTAATACTATTTAAATAGATATCGTTCTGATGGTTTGCACTTAGCTTGTTTTCCTACATATCCACCAGTATATTTTGATTTAACATTCTTGGTTAGAGACTCCCTGTTGTTAACACCTTCTCCATTTCAGTGCTCACTTGAAATTTAGTCATTCCACACAGGGAATTGCTGGGGCCCTAGAAGTTAAGAGGAGGAAACCCTTCTTAATCATAATGCTGAAAGAGCCATGATACTTCCAGCCCAGAGGAATGGTAGTGAGATGTCCAGATAGTGAGGAAAGACTAGGAAGGAGACAGCTCTTGAGCTCTTCCACTATGAAAGAAATGCAAATGCATCTGGTACATTTATAGTCAAATATATAAACACCTGGTCCTGGTAAAATAAAAAATTTGGAGATAGTTGTGATATGGACTTACCATAGCTTGCCTCCTGCTTCTAGGGGTGTCTGAAGGCCCCTGGAAGCCCTGAGTCTCTTAAAGAGAGTGATGTTTCTGTTGTCTTTAAGTGACACTGATAGAGCTGCTGCTTAGCTCAGTGACTATTTCTCTGGTGATTAGGTGTTAAATGCTGTCCATGAAAATAACGGGGATATTCAACCCAAATGGGATGGAACTAACAGGTGGCTATGGAACCCTTAGAAGTGCACAGATGCTTTACCAAAGGGGAATGTCAAAACCTCCCACCAACATCTATGATCTCCATACTTTCTCATCATTATAACTTACAAGTATTAAAAATAACATGCCAGAGCCCCTAAGGAATTACATAGCATTATGAAAAGAACTAACTGGCAGATAACTATAAGGTTAGTCACATGTAACTCCTTAGGCATACACAGTCCAAGTTTTGTTACTTTTTGTTTTATATAAGATAGAGCTACTTATATATAATGCTCTAGAACCACCTGGTAGTGATTTATTCACCATCATACAAATTTGTCCCATAACTTAGGGGTGAATACTGGAGTAAATGCTTATAAGATAGGCTTTCAGGGTACAATTACTAAGTCTATTCTAATAAAAGGTTCTTTAAAAAAAATACGAAATAACAGATTAAAAACTGTGAAAAGAAAGCATTCTTATGCAAATTTTAAAAAAATTAAAAGCAAGATTTCTGAGTTTTTCTTTAGCCAATATAAATTTCTATCTCTGTCTTTAATACATCAAATTCCTTCTGTATACTGATATAGAATATATACCAGAATCTCTGCCTGTTGTAAACGCTGCCTTTGGGAAAAACGGTCCCATTTTTCTGAGTTTATTACCTGTGTTTCATAACTCATGGCCTATTGTGGGCTCCAGCAGCAGTATTTATTTCTACCAAAAGTTCACCAACTCTTAAATATGGAACTCAGGTTCTTAAAAGTCAAAACAAAAACATTTCTGCAAACAATGTTAGTAGCTATTTCCACAGAATAGTACTGAGCAGAATATTCTACGTTCCTTTATACATACAAAGGTAATGCTTGTGCATGGTAGAAACGGAATAATTGCACGTCAATCTTACCATCAATTCACAGAGATCAGTTACACCATATATTTGATAACATGTAATACATACCTGTCATATGTGTAAAACATATTATGAGCATTAGTGTTCAGTAAGACAATAGCCCAATAACAAATGACATTTTGTTATTCAAATGATCTTATAATGTCAACACCAATGCTAATAAAAATATATAATAGGCCGAACTCATCAACGGCGCAGTTGTAATTCATTTGAAGTTTCCCACATTTCAAAGTCTTTCATAGATAAAATGAAATTATTCTATTTTGTAAAATTTTAATCTTTACCTGTTAAAGGTTTGGCAAGGCAAAGGTTCCCCTGTTAGCAGAGGAAAAAAAGCAGAGATGGAACAAATAGGTCACCATACATATCACATATGTTGTGAGCACCTCTTTACTCCTGTAGGACTGAAAATTCTGGGTTTCCACATTTTTCATGCTTTAGCAATCAAAATAAAAGCATAATTTACATCTAGATAGATGTAAAATGCTTCAGTTTTCATTTAAAGTTGGTGTTTCCCTTTTCAGACTATTTACAATTTTAAAAAGAGAATTAATTCTGTCTATTAAGGTTTTTAAATTTTTGGACATTGTGAGTTCTTTTCGTATTGAATTTTAAGGGATGATGCGTCACTCTATTTCTAGACTGTTAGATGCAAGAAAGTTTAAGCTTGACGAATCAGTACAATGTTGGTAACATGGTGACCCTTTAAAACCAAAGACAAAAAAATTTTTTTTCAAGGATATTTTAACAAATAAGGATTTGCTTTGTATATACATGCCATACTTAAAGACAAAACTTGAATTAATTGTTATAGTCAGGAAATAGGTATTTTATTAATTAGCCCTTTATATGTGTGTGAGAGAGAGAGGGAAAGAGAAAATTTTCAGCTTAAGTAAGACTCTAACTTCCTGAGAATTTTCTAATTAGGTAAAAATACTGATTGAGATATTTAGTTGTCTTACCAGCAATTGTAAGAAAAATATACTTTGCATATTCATGAGAAACTGAAGTACATTATTGGTTAATATCCTAATGAGGCATCTGTTTAAACAGATGTTTTAGTTGAGAAAACTGTGAAACATGCTTCTAAATTTACAAATATGTTGGTTACTCTTCCTTGCCTTGGAGGTTGAGCTAAAGTTTATGTAGATTAGAGGAAAGCCTGAGTCTGGAAAGATTCAAAGTATCCCATAAATGCAGATAAAGTAATACAGTAAAGTAACTTGGGAAATACTTTAATAATTATTTACAGAACGTCTGTTGCTTTCCTTCTTTGCTCACATACAAGTGACCTGAGTTACTCCATCTTCCTGGTCAAACTGTCCATCATCTAGTTCCCGCAGGACGCTGTCACTGTTGCTGAACCCGGAGAAGCTGCTGGGCTGGCCTGGCCTCTTTGTCATCCAGCATTCTCTAGAAGGGGCAAGTAGGCACTCCTCAGGCAGGCTTCTACTCTCTGCAGGCTGTAACAGGTCTGTGTCCAAGCTGACGCTCCTGCTTGGGGCTTTACTCCTGTCCTCACTTTTCACGTGCCGGCTGCCTTTCCTCTGAAACACAAGAGATTAGCAAGTAGGAGTTAATAAAGGCTGGGTGTCGTCCTGCCCCTCTGTTCTAGCTCTCTGCTGGCTTCTCTTCCAAATCCTGCTCCTCTTCAAGGACCAGCTCAGCACCACCCCCTGGCCAGGTGAAGGTGTGCGCCCCTCTCTGTTAACCATCTGTGGCTTCTTGGCCCACCCTTCTCCTTGTTGTCAGGTTGGTTGTGTGGCCCTGTCTGGGCTCTCAACACCACCTCTGAGGAGAGAGACCTGTTGAGATCATACTTTGGGGAACAAAGCAGATAGAGATACACGTGAAGCTTCCATTTTTCATCTTGGTATTTGTTAGAATCTGAGCAGCAGAAAAAGTGCCTTAGAGGCCACCTCACCCCCATTTCTATAGGAATAGTCTGCACAGATAATTCAGATAGAGATCATATTGGAAGAAGGGGTGCCCTTCCAGGTGGGGTGGACCCCTCTCCTTGTCCTACTACAGACCGCTTCTGCCTGGTATGGTGGGATTGTTCGGTGACAGGACCAGGTCATTCTGCAGGCTGTCTGAGAAGCTGTAGATATTTTCACTATGAAATATTACTGAGGCCTGACCACGCCCTTGGTGCAGTTCATAATAAAAAGACATGGTTTTCCTGCCAAAGAAACTAAGTCAAACAAAGATATCTAAGTCAGTAGAAGGAGAGCTCAGGGAGACAACTTTCATGTTCAGACTTCTGATGAAATTTTCTTATGGGGGTTTCTTTAATACTGACAACATGACATATATTGGATCATGTGCATATTCTTAGGCACAGAAACTGAATAAGGATACATAATAAAAGATAAAGTGAAAAGTGAAAGTCACTCAGTCGTGTCCAACTCTTTGTGACCGCATGGACTAAAAAGTCCATGGAATTCTCTAGGCCAGAATACTGGAGTGGGTAGCCTTTCCCTTCTCCAGGGGATCTTCCCAACCCAGGGATCAAACCAGGTCTCCCGCATTGCAGGCAGATTTTTTACCAGCTGAGCCACCAGGGAAGCCCATGATAAGATAAAAAAATTTTAAAGCCCAGTATTTTCCATACTATCAAGAGTTTATATTCTTAAAGCTCATTTACATGTTAGCTGAGAACCAGGATTACATTTTCTCAAATGTGAGAGGTAAAATTACTAAAATAAATCAAAAAACCCTTAGGAAAAAAATACAGAAGTCAGATTTCTAGGCTAGTCTTACAAAAGTTTGTTAGACCATAGATTTGTTGAACTACTGTGTATGAAATACAAAAGTATTTTCTAGTGGTTTTCATGGCAAATACACAATACAAACAAGCAGCTGTATTAAACTGAATTTTGTGGACTGCTAGGGAATGTAACCACGGTTGATGGTGGTTGACAGCATTGTTTATATAGGGAGATGCAGGCTACAGTGTGCTGTCTAGAAAGGAGTGTGTTGGCAGCTCATCTTTTTCTTGGCTGGTTACCTTAGTCCTTGGGCAAGTTTAAAGGAACAAGTTTGCCGTGGGACCTGCCTCAATAAAGGCCCACCCTCATGTCTCAAGTCAGACATAACTTGATGGTGGGGACATTTTCATTTGCATTCATCAAGTGCAAATATTAGATCTCAAATCCTTTTCTTATTTATTCTCGTTCACCAAATGTACCGAGTTTAACACAAGCAGTTGAACCTGACAGACTTAACCTTAAGGTACAGAAGTTGAGAATGGCATGCTCTCCCTGGTGCTGGGATGCTGGTGGGTGAGGACAGAGCCTTTTGGCTGCAAGCAGGCCTGGTGGGTACTGCTCCCTTCTCAAGCCCGACTGCTGGCTCCTTTCCCATGTGCACAAAGGATGCATCCACTCCTGAATGGCCTCTTCTGTTGCCTGAATGAAATGGGAAGGAGGGGGTGCCTGGGAGCACTTGGCAGTCTGGATCTTTCCTTCTTCATAAGCACCGGGGCCAAAGGTAAATTTTGCAATAAATTTCTTATTGTGTATCAGCCAACAGAGGCCTACTCTCACATACTCAATGAGAAATTTCTTAATAAAAATTATGTATTAGGATAATAAGAGAGTAATTCACTTTTAGATAAGAATTAATAAGTAAACAACCACCAAATACAAATTTCAAATATTAAAAGATAATTAAATACCTAACTCTAAAAAAGATTAGAAAAAACTCTGATGCTCAGAAAGACTGAGGACGGGAGGAGAAAGGGGTGACAGAAGATGAGATGGTTGGATAGCATCACTGACTCAGTGGACATGAGTTTGAGCAAATTCCAAGAGATGTTGAAGGACAGGGAAGCCTGGTGTGCTGCAGTCCATGGGGTCACAAAGAGTCAGAAATGACTTAGTGATTGAAAAATACAGCAACAACAACATGTCACAACAAGCGCTTTTCTGTTTTGCTAAATGACTCTTAATAAATACATCTTCAGCAATGAGATTGCCTCCCTTACTCCACATGAGAAGACTCTTGAGAGTTCCTTGGACAGCAAGGAGATCAATCCGTCAATCCTAAAGGATATCAGTCCTGAATATTCCCTGGAAGGACTGATGCTGAAGCTAAACTCTAATACTTTGGCCTCCTGATTCGAAGAACTGACTCATTGAAAAAGACCCTGAAGCAGGCAAAGACTGAAGGCAGGGGGAGAAGGGGATGACAGAGGACGAGACAGCTGGATGGGATCACCAACTCGATGGACCTGAGTTTGAACAACTCTGGGAGACAGTGACGGACAGGGAAGCCTGGCGTGCTGCAGTACATGGGGTCATAAAGAGCCAGATACAACCGAGCGACTGAACAGCAACTCCACATGAAATAATAGCTTTTCCAACAAATCAAATTGCAATGTTCTTATAACTTACAGTGTAGGAGACGGAACCTGACCAGTCCAAGATCATCCACTCAAATCCCTCCTTCTACCAACATGGGACTGAGAAACAAGATGGTATTTGTCCAAGGTCAAAGGGTAGCTGGCTTTGAACTGGAACCCAAGTGTCTTATCTTATTCTTTTTCCATTTTTCACTATGCAAAAAATGTGAGTAGATTTATGGTCAAAGATTTGTATGTTTCTCAAAGATTTCCAATTACAAAAATAATACATGCTCAGTGTAGAACACCTGGTAAAAACAAAGAAAAAAAGCAAAGCTCATCCACAATCCCCTCTCACAGAGATCCCACTGTTAATACTTGGCATGTTTTGCTATGTATGTATGGGCTTCCCTGGTGGCTCAGTGGTAAAGAATCCACCTGCCAATGCAGGAGACACATTTGATCCCTGGGTGGGGAAGATTCCCTGGAGAAGGAAATGACAACCCACTTCAGTATTCTTGCCTGGGTAATCCCAAGGACAGAAGAGCCTGGTGGCCTACTGAAGAAATGATGCCTTTGAACTGGTGCTGGAGAAGATTCTTGAGAGTCCCTTGGACAGCAAGGAGATCAAACCAGTCAATCCTAAAGGATATCAACCCCAAATATGCATTGGAAGGCTGATGCTGAAGCTGAAGCTCTGATACTTTGGCCACATGACACAAAGAGCCGACTCTTTGGGAAAGACCCTGATGTTCGGAAGGAAGGAAGGCAGGAGGAGAAGAGGGCAGTAGAGAATGAGATGGTTAGATAGCATCACTGAGTCAAGAAACATGAATTTGAGCAAACTTTGGGAGATAGTGGAGGACAGAGGAGTCTGGCATGCTGCAGCCGATGGGGTTGCAAAGAGTCAGACATGACTTAGCGACTGAGCAACAACACTGTATTTGCATATGCACACTAACAGGTGAATAGCTCACTTTTGCACTTAGCACTCACTGTATTTTGAGTATTTCCCTATGTTATAAAGAGATTTTTCATGCTACATTGCTAGGCTTATTCCTATAGGTTTTCAGAATTCATATGGGTTCTCTTTCTTCTGATATTTCACTATAAATTTAGGGAGATTCTATCAAGATTTGCATGCAGATCTAATGCCACCGTTGATAAAGTCAGTCACTTTTGTTTTGTTTTTGTTTTTTTTTTAACTGTGCTGGGTCTTAGTTGCGGCATGTGGGATCTAATTCCCTGACCAGGAATTGAACCCGGGCCCCCTACATTGGAAGCACAGTCTTAACCATTGCACCTCCAGGGAAGTCCTTTTGAGAATCATCCTCATTTACTAAAAAGGAGTTACCCGTTTCAAATACATGAGACTCAGTGACAAAGCAGTTGCATTTAGGGTGCCCTGCCAGTCTACCTTTCATTTTCTACACATGATGTCTTAAAAACATAAGCAGAATTATACCAGCAATTATAAGATATCGCATGCCTTGTACAGTGTCATGATGGACAGAGTAGAAGAGTACCTAAAAAATACGATTTATATAGCAATAAAAAACATGGAGTGGACATTCAGGATTTCTCCCCCTTGTGTGTTTCAGGGTTGAGGGAGGATTCGAAAGCCACTGAAAGGCTAAGTGTAGCTCTAGTACCAGTTAGAAGAGTCAGAGGCTTTGAATTACACAGAGAAACCCCACAGAATATGCTTGCTCACAAAGTATGTTCCTGGGTCAGGTCATCCAAGCTTGGTGCTGTCAGAATCAGTCAAGCCTGGGAGGGGAAAAGGTGTCGTGGACAACCACTTTTCCAGCCAGCTCTCTCATCCACCTTCTCTACTGCAGTGTAGGCACATGACCCAATCAGATCCAATCAGAGTCCTTCTCTGGGATTGCTATATTGACTCTAGGATAACGAAGCTCTTTCTGGACTTCCCTGGTGGTCCAGTGGTGAAGAATCCATGGGTTCAATCCCTGGTACAGAAGAATTCCACATAGAGCAGGGAAACTAAGCCTGTGAGCCACAACTACTGAGTCTGCACTCTAAAGCCCTCAAGCCACAATTACTGAAGCCCGTGCACCCACCCTTGAGGCTGTGCTCTGAAACAAGAGAAGACACCACAATGAGAAGACCAAGCACTGCAACTAGAGTTCACCACAATTAAGAAAGCCTAGGAGCAGCAATGAAGACCAAACACAGTTAAAAAAAAGCATTAAAAAAAAAGTGCTTTCTAAACATTAAGTAATTTACAATATTACATTACTTTCAGGTATACAACATAGTGATTCACTATTTTTATAGATTATATTCCATTTATTTATTAAATATTTTAAAAACTATTTACTTGACTTCGTTGGGTCTTAGCTCTGGTGTGCAGGCTTAGCTGGCCTGCAGCATGTGGGATCTTATCTCCTTGACCAGGGATTCAACTCAGGTCCAGGGAGTGAAAGTGCCAAGTCATAACCACTGGACCAGCAGAGAACTCCCTGAGACTGGCTTCCTTTAATCAGCATGCTTTTTGAGATTGCTGTTGTTGTTCAGTCACTAAGTCATGTCCTACTCTTTGTGACCCCATGGACTGTAGCATGCCAGGCTTCACTGTCCTTTACTATGTCCTGGAGTTTCCTCAGACTCATACCCTTTGAGTCAGTGATGCCATCCAACCATCTCATCTTCTGTCGCTTCCTTCTCCTCCTGCCCTCAACCTCTCCCAGCATCAGGGTCTTTTCCAATGAGTCAGTTCTTCACATCAGGAAGCCAAAGTATTGGAGCTTTAGCTTTAGCATCAGTCCTTCCAGTGAACAGTCAGGGTTGATTTCCTTTAGAACCAACTGGCTTGATCTCCTTGCTGTCCAAGGGATTCTCAAGAGTCTTCCCAACACCACAGTTCAAAAGCATCAATTTTTTGGCACTTAGCCTTCTTTATGGTCCAACTCTCACATCCGTACAGTATTGCTGGAAAACCAAAGCTTTGACTACAGGGACCTTTGTCAGCAAAGCGATGCTTAGGTTGGTCATAGCTTTTCTTCCAAGAAGAAAGTGTCTTTTAATTTTGTGACTGCAGTCACCGTCCACAGCGATTTTGGAGCCCAAGAAAATAAAATCTGCCACTGTTTCCACTTTTTCCCCATTTTTGAGATTAATCCATGTAATTGTGGCTATTAAGAGTGTAGGTGGGGATTTCCCTGGCAGTTCAGTTAAGACTCTGGGCTTCCACTGCAGGGGCCGCAGGACTTAACCTTGGTTGGAGAACTAAAATCCCACATTCTGCGTGGCCAAAAAAAGAAAAAGAGCACATATGTTTTTATTTCTAAGTAGTATTTCATTGTATGGAAATACCACAGCTGTTTATCCATAAATGTGTTGAAGACATTTGGATTGTTTCCAGTTTTGGGAGATGATGAACAGAACATTCAAACTTTTATGTGTAGCTTTTTGTATAAACAAAAGTTTTTCTTTCTCTAGGGCAAATGCTCATGAGAGGGATTGCTGGGTCATATCTCAGTGCACGTTTAACCCCATAAAAAGCTGCCAAATCATTTTCCAGAGTGGTTGTACTACCTGGCATTCCCACCAGCAGTGTTTTATAGTTCTGATTCCTCCTCATTCTTGATAGTCCTTAGAATTGTCAATGTTTTTTTAATTTTAGTCATTTTAGTAGATGTATGGTCTCATCATGGTTTTCATTTGCATTTCCCTTGACCGATAATTTAAATGTCTTTTTATGTGTTTACTTCTCTTCTACATATCCTCATTGGTTCAAGACTTTAACTATTTTTTTAAACTGCATTGTTTATTTCTTATTTTTTAAGTTTTAAGATACCTTCTGGATACAAGTCTTTTGTTATATATGTGATTTGCAAAAATTTTTTTTTCTCCCAGTCTGTGACTGTCTGTTATTTTCTTAGTGTTAGCCACAAAGCAAAAGTTTAAATTTTGATAAAGTCTAATTTATCAATTTTTTTAAAAATGAATTTATGCTCTTAGAGTCATATCTGAGAACTCTGCTTAGCCCGTTCGTGAAGATTTTTTCCAATTTTTTTTTCTAAAAGTTTTCTGATTTTCCTAAAACAAACTATCTCTCAATGCTAGTGCTAGTGCTAGGTTGCTTCAGTCATGTCTGACTCTTTGTGACCCCATGGTTGCAAAGGCCTATGGATTGTAGTCTGCCGGTTTCTTCTGTCCATAGGATTCTCCAAGCAAGAATACTGGAGCGAGTTGCTGTTCCCCGCTCCATGGGAGCTTCCCAACCCAGAAATTGAACCTTCTTGTCTCCTGCATTGGCATGCAGGTTCTTTACCACTAGTGCTACCTGGGAAGCCTCAATAGCTTAAAGAAATTGAGGCAGAAATTGGGAGTATAAATATTTGAATTTATATTGACCATATTTTAAAATTTCTCAAGCTATCTAGAATATTGTATAAAACATCTGTGAAACAAAAAATTCCAAAAGTAAAGGTCTTTATAACTTCAGAAGAAAAAATTCCAATGATATGTCTTCTTCATTATGCAATTCTCAATTCCCTCCTTTATAACAGAGGCATGAAATGGCTTTGCTTAACATAAAAGTATTGTTCCATGTTGAGTATAATTGAAACAAGAAGTCTTATATATCTTAACATTAGTCTCAGTAAAAGAAAGAGAAAAATTTTTTTTCAAGGATTAAACCCTAGACCAATTTCCAACAGCCCATGAAATTTATAATTTTATTGAAAACTCCTTGACAATCATAAGGCAATGTTTATAATGTTTCAAATTTCCACCAACTAGTTTTTAGAACCAAACACCTTTGAAAAAGGCTTCCCTGGTGGGTCAGATGGTATTGCCTGGAAAATCCCATGGACGGAGGAGCCTGGTAGGCTGCAGTCCATGGGGTCACTAAGACTCAGACATGACTGAGCAACTTCACTTTCACTTTTCACTTTCCTGCATTGGAGAAGGAAATGGCAACCCACTCCAGTGTTCTTGCCTAGAGAGTCCCAGGGACGGGGGAGCCTGGTGGGCTGCTGTCTATGGGGTCGCACAGAGTCAGACACGACTGAAGTGACTTAGCAGCAGCAGCAGCAGGCCTTAACTAATATTGCTTCATTCAATGATACTATTCTAAGTGTGCATCTAGTAGGAGTCTAGTAAGAATAAGGTGACTTAAGACTCATCAGAGCCCTTCAGCAAAGAACTGAAAAAATATGACCTTGGGGAGAGAATACAAAAGTGCCGTCAGAAGTCAAGATTGCACAGATCTGTCATAATATCAGGCACATTCACTTATGAGGCTTACAACTGTAGGAGCGGAAAACCTTTTCCTCTATCATCAGCATCTCAGACCTGCGAATTAAACTAGAAAAAGATTAACAGGAGAAAGGTTTATTTTGGATGCACACGAGGGCTGCACAGAGAAGTAAAAACCCAAAGCGGCAGTTAGACCTGGGAGATGATTTTCATTTTACAAAGGGTGATACACTGTGGTGAAGTGACCAGATAAATAAAAAGGGATTTGGGGTTTTAGGGGCAGTAAACTGTGGGAAGTTAAGTATTTGGGAATGGCTTAGTGGTAAAGAATCCAATCCACCTGCAGTGCAGGAGACCCAGGTTTAATCCTTGAGTGGGGAAGATTCCCCGGAGCGGGGAATGCAACCCACTCCAGTATTCTTGCCTGGAGAATCCCCTTGGGCAGAGGAGCCTGGCAGGGTACAGTCCACAGGGTTGCAAAGAGTCTGGACATGACTGAGCATGTATTTGGGGAAACTAATGCGAGAGAGGGTTTAGTAAGTTGTGGGGACTACAGATGTTGTTCCCAGTGATGCGTCGTCTCCGATACAGGCTGCTGCTAAGTCGCTTCAGTAATATCCGACTGTGTAATCCCACAGACGGCAGCCTACCAGGCTCCCCCGTCCCTGGGATTCTCCAGGCAAGAACACTGGAGTGGGTTGCCATTTCCTTCTGCAATGCATGAAAGTGAAAAGTGAAAGTGAATTCGCTCAGTCGTGTCTGACTCTTCGAGACCCCATGGACTGCAGCCTACCAGGCTCCTCCATCCATGGGATTTTCCCAGGCAAGAGTACTGGAGTGGGGTGCCATTGCCTTCTCCGCTCCGGTACAGGAGAGGGAAGCAATTTTACACAAGGACATTTTTGTCACATTGGCAAAAGGAAAATTTATGCCCTGCTTTCGTCAGAAAGGGAGAGGTTCTGTTTCGTTGCCTTTAGCTCAAAATAGTAATCCTTACACCCAAATGGCATGCTTTGGGGTCATATTCTGATTTCTTTCAGAACTGTCTCATGTTCCTGTCTGCTGGCACATTTCCCTTGTTATATGTTGGTTCAGAAGGCTGTTTCCTTATAAAGTTCCCACTTTCTCATCTGTTCACCATTTAGAATTATAGTGAGAGATTAAGGATTAAATGGTTCAGTATAACAGTTCATAAAGCATCACTTTTACTCACTTCTGGTGTCTGAGCAGCTGAATTCCACATAACTGGTCTCTGAAGGAATACAACCTGCTTTGTAGCCAAATTCCCCTCACTGAAAATTAAAACAACAGCGTTAGAATTTCTAAATTAGTAATTCTCTGTATTTCACACTTGGCTAGAATGTTCCACATGTATTCTTTGTAAAATAATATTCTGATCCAATAATAATTATGAAATAGTCTATAGAGTTGCAGCAGATAACACGAGGAAAAAAATCCCTAAAAGCTAAATATGGTCCTTATAAAAGAAATTCTTAATGTTTAAAACTTGTAATCTCACTGTGCTAACATACGTGGTTTTACATAGATATTTGCATTCTGTATTCTGTATTCTATGCTTATCTCTTTTCTTGTTTGTACATTATGATCATATTCTTAACAGCTGCATGATATCCCAAAGAATTAAGATACTAAAATGTACTGAGCCTTTCCATTATTACTGGAAAATTAGATTGCTTCTGGCTTTCTGCTAATTATAAATAATGCTGCTATAGAAATATGTATCGTCTTCTTTATTCTTTATGACTTATTTCCTTGAGATAAATTCATAAGCATGGTATTATTAGGCCAAAAGGGTATGATTTAAGCTTCTTGGTATGCATTGTCAAATTTGTCTTATGAAAGAAAGAGACCATTTTGGACTGCCATGTGTGAGAAATTTATATACATTTTCCACTGCTAGTTTCATTATACATTAGCCACAGCTAGTTTCATTTTCAGATGCTTCTTTGTAGTCAGCTACTCAATATTCTCCTTATTTAACTACCATCATGGCAAATTACCCCTTGCCAAAAACTACTTGGGGTTTGGATTTCTCTGAAATGCTTTTCACAGAGTCTCCATGGATTTATGGGGAGGAGTGTCTGTAGCTAATGTTGCTCAGTTACGACTTTTATTATGCAAAAAACCCCAACAAAACCTCACTATTAGCTGCATTTTATGCTGAGCTCTTTTTTCTGGAAAACAAATGAAACATTGAAACTCTGGCCCTAGTGGTCAACCCAACACAATTTGAAAATCCCAAAATTACTGATACTGTTGAATTGAGAAAGAGCAAATACTCCCACAAAGTGGTAATGAGAGATTGCTTCTTTTTTTTATTGAAGACTGCTTTTAGTCTAATCTCATTTTAGTTTGACTCTATTTTTGAAAAAAAGACATGTGAAATATCTCCTAGCTTTGGGGAACAGCTTGAGTTATCTGGAGACGTCGTCAGCATGAGAGCAGAAAGGGACTGGGGGTGCACGGAACAGGCTGGCTATTTGGGCGGCAGGGAGAATACTGGAAAGGGCAGTGGCTTTAGAAGCAGAAGGTCCTGGATTCAAAGCTCAATTCTACTGTAAAACAAAGAATATTGCTCACCATCTAGTTCTACAAGAATAAAGTCATTAGCCAACGCAACCACTGACTTACAATTCACTCTGAAAGGAATTCAGGTGAAGATCAGAATGAAGCGCTTGGTGCTCCGGGAAAACAGGCCCTCACATAGTTAGAAATATTTTAGGATTTTTTTAATGAACCTGGTATCTTATATCTGCCCATACTTAGAAAAGATCTAAAGTCATGAACTGAGATACCTGTTCCTTATGACTAACCTTCTACCAAGATGTGTGCTTGACTGCATGTAACGCTTTTCCAAAACTATGTACATGCTGACCTGTCTGCCTCACCTCTTGGGAGCATTCCTCAGAGCTCTCCGAGAGATTGTATCCTGCACTAGAATTCTTAGTAAGTCCCCCAGAAGTCACGGCTCTCAGGTTGTGCTTTTTTCCCCCCTCCAGTTGACAGTACTGAAATGGCTGATGATACCATCTAATACCTGGTGACTTTGGCGAAGTTTTAAAACTCTCTTTCATTTCCTATCAAGGGCTTTGTGATAGACAAATAAGTCAGTGGATATGAAGAGCCTCCACTGTGCCTGCCACGGGAAGGAGCCCAGCAAGTGGGATTTCCTCCCATTTCCCCCATTCATTTAATGAAATGTGGGGTAGGGTCTAGTGGGAGGAAAATATCTTAGAATCAAGAACATCTTCCAGAGAGAACAGTCAAGGGAAAGGGGGCACAAGAATAGAGCAGAGGTTTCTGGATAATGTTCAAGGTATGTGACGCAGGCAGAGAATCACATGCAGGAACCAGGCCTAGAACTATCCAAAGATGAGGAGTCAGGGGACAATTAGTCTTCTTGAATGGAAAGCCTCCTGGAGCCCTGGGGTAGGGACTGGGGGTGACCCTTGATGAGTTTTTCCCAAAAGATTATAGGATGGGGCAATCTGAGTGTACTAGGGTGTGATGTCTGGCCGACAGCAGGCTTCTCAACCTTTATGAATGGGGTAAAACAGTAAGTGTGGAAACAGTTACGCAAAGGCTGCCTATCTTAGGACAGTCTTTGGTTGCCCAGGTAAGACTTTGGAAGGTCCTTAGAGTTAGACTTAATTTGAAATATGTCTGAGACCTCACTGTCTCTGGTTTTCTAAAGGACATTCTGATTTAAAATAGGTCCTGCTGGGACTTTCCTGGTGGCGCTGTGGATGGGAATCCACCTGCCAAAGCAGAGATCGTGGGTCCGATCCCTGGGCCAGGAGGATTCCACAGGCCTCAAAGCAGCTAAGCCCAAGAGCCGCAACTACAGAGCCTGCGCACTAGAGCCTGTGCTCTGCAACAAGAGCAGCCATTGCAACGAGAAGCTGTTTCATGGCCATGAGGAGTAGCTCCTGCTCGCTGCAACTAGAGAAAGCCCACGCAAAGCAACGAAGACCTAGAGCAGCCAAAAGTTAATTAATAAAATAATTGGAATAAACTGCTTTCTGTTAAAAAAAAAAAAAATCTTGCTATTTTTGGGCTTCCCAGGTGGTGCCAGTGGTAAAGAATCCACCTGCCTACAGGAGATGTAAGAGATATAGTTTTGATTCCTGGGTCTGGAAGATTCCCTGCTATTTTCAGAACATCTGTGAGATGTGGAATGCCTTTTGATTTGGAGAATGGTAATCATGGTAGAATGAAAGAGAAAGAGGTCTGAAACCATACAGAGGGACAGCTGTTTGACAGAGCAAGTGAGTCCCTCAGAGTCTCCAGGAGCTCCAGAGGTAACTCTGTTTACTGAGCTTGGATAGGACATTTGCTCTGTAGCACAGGTTTCTGAAAGGATTTGACTCGTAAAGTTACTATGGGATCAGAGAGATCTTCTAATGCTCTCCTGGAAGTTCCTGGACAGAGCCTACACTTGCTATTCCCTACAGAAATTTTTTACCCAGAAAGTACTATTAGTTAACTGAGTAACTTAATACTTTTCTGTGAGAGTTAAGAACCTTTAGATTCTCTTTTAGAGTGTTATTAATGGGTGGTCATGCTTTGATGTAATAGAAAATCAATGCAGCTTTTGGAAAATGCTTGATTTCCGCATAAACTCTGTAAAAGTTATGGCACACCCTGCTTTGGTGAAGAGTATAGACTGCAAGTAGGGGCTTCCCTGGGGGGGTTCAGACAGTAAAGAATTTGCCTGCAATGCAGGAGACCTATATTCGATCCCTGGATCAGGAAGATTCCCTAGAGAAAGGAATGGCAACCCACTCCAGCATTCTTGCCTAGAGAATTCCATGGACAGAGGAGTCTGGCAGTCTACAGTCCCCGGGGTTGCAGAGAGTAGGACACGACTGAGCGACTAACACACACACACACATAGACTGCACGTAAAAGCTGCTCAAGGGAATAGTCTTCAGAGATGTGAAAACATCTGCTAGTCCTTCCTTCCTGAGGGCAGTAGATAGCTCCCTGGTGCCATTGGCATCATGAGGTACAGGTTAGCCAGGGCAGCCTGGGGGTCTGGGTTCCCTGAAGCAATGGTGGAAAGCAGAGAGAATGGATACAAGGGCCTAGAGGGGAAGGGAGGGTCATCAGGCCAGAATAATGTCCAGGAAAGTACCATGACAGCCGAGGCCAAAGCCTAGGTAGGATCTGGGACCCTGGGCCACACTGAAGGAAGAAAAGCGAAAGTCAAATCAGTGAGGCTGATTGGAAAAGTGAAACTAGTGGGAGAAGCAAAGTCAGGTCCAGGTGTTTGACCAGAAGAAACCAGTTGAAACAAAGTGAAAGTATGAAGGCTGAGTCAGTTCTGGGGTCACACCCAGGATTAAGCAAAGGTCAGAGGACGGGTGTGGACTTGGCAGAGGCAAGAGAAGCCCCCAGAACTGCTGCTGTCCCTGGGACAAGGGGCTTCTTCTCTCTGCCTTGGTAGTAAGCTCATCTTTCAATGTGGGCAGATAAGCGTGTGGGATCTGGGGAGAGTGAGCCAGGGATTGTCTTGACAGTACAGGCAGAGGAGCCAGAACACAGAAGGGGGAGAAATGTGTTCAACCAGTTCTACAACTTTGTACTACACAACATCCGGACACATCATTTCTTTGTGATGTGTTTAACAGAGAGGCAGTGGAGTCTGGGAGAAACAGCATGTGTGACTTTAGAGTCATACTGACCCTGGGTTTGCATCCTAGCTTTGTTGCTTACTAACTATGTGACACTGATGAAGTCGTCCTATCTTTCTGAGCCTCCTGTTCCTCTTCTGTAAAACAAAGACAGTTCTAAGAATACCAGTGGTGGATACAAAGTTCTTAGCACAGAACCTGGAGCATAGCAGATGCTCAGTAAATGTTTCCTTCTTCCTTTCCTGTCTTCTATGCATTTCATAAGAAAACAAAAAGACTCTCTACTTGGTTATTTTTAAGGGAGGGAGGTTTGCTATGGTGTCAACAATCAAGAAAAAGACTAGCTTCCCAATAACAAAAAATCTCATGAACTAAACTAAGAAAAATAACTCAATCTGTGCAATGCTTTCTGTGCAGAGGGCCTGGATTTGATCCCTGGTCAGGGAGGAGATCCCCCATGCCACAACTAAGACCTGGTGCAGTCAAATAAATAAATATTAAAAGCAAACATAAAACCCCTTAAAACAAAGACATCCATAAAGAGAGTAAAAAATAAACCCTCAGACAGAATTAGGGAGACCTTCACAACACACGTATAACAAATAAAAAGCCTCATCCAATATACATTTAAACACTCCTATAAATACAATTTTAAATGTGGGCAAAAGATTTAAATAGGTACTTGACAATCTCAGTGGTCAAGAAATGTATGAAAATGTGCTCAATTTTAGTAGCAATTAGGTAAGTACAAACTAAAACCACACTGAGATCACGCTATATATACAATCACCAGAATGGCGAAATTTAAAAGTATGACAATATTTTTTGTTGGAGCAATGGGAATTTTCATGTTCTGCTGGTGGGAGAGTAAGCCACAACATTCTACTTGAAAAGAGTTTGGCATTTATATCTATAAAGCTAAAGAAATAAACTATAACCCAGCAATTCCACTTCCTGGTCTATACCCTTGAGAAACTTGGGCATATGTGCTCAGGTTCAGAACAGCATGCTTGTCACAGCCAACACCTGAAAGCAACCAAAGCATCAGCAGCAAGATGGAAGAATAAACACCTACACACAACTCTTACAGTGGAGTTGTGGATAACTCTTACAGTGCTAAGTGAAAGAAGCAACATGTGAAAGACTAAGAAGAAAGTGAAAGTGTTTGTCATTCAATAGTGTCTGACTCTTTGCGACCTCATGGACTATAGCCTGCCAGGCTTCTCTGTCCATAGAATTCTCCAGGTAAGAATACTGCAATAGGTAGCCATTCCCTTCTCAGGATCTTCCTGACCTAGGGATCGAACCTGAGTCTCCTGCATTGCAGGTGGATTCTTTATCATTTGAGCCACCAGGGAAGCCCATGAAAGAATATATATAATTCCACTGTTATAAAATTCAAGACAAGCAAAACGAAATTGTTTATTTAGGGATACAAACATGAGCAGTAAGACTATTAGGCAAAAGAAGGAAGTGATTATCCTAAAAGTTGGGGTCATGTTACCTCTGCATGAAGAGAGTGTGTATGATGGGGTAGTTCTAGGGTGCCACTGTCTTGTCCAGTGGTAATTACACAGTGTTTTTATAATTATAATTATGTATATTTGTCAACAAAGGTCTGTCTAGTCAAGGCTATGGTTTTTCCAGTAGTCATATATGGATGTGAGAGTTGGACCATAAAGAAAGCTGAGCACCAAAGAATTGATGCTTTTGAATTGTGGTGTTGGTGAAGACTCTTGAGAGTCCCTTGGACTTCAAGGAGATCCAACCAGTCCATCCTAAAGGAAATCAGTCCTGAATATTCATTGGAAGGACTGATGCTGAAGCTGAAACTCCACTACTTTGGCCACCTGATGCGAGGAGCTGACTCATTTCAAAAGACTCTGATGCTAGGAAAGATTGAGGGCAGGAGGAGAAGGGGATGACAGAGGATGAGATGGTTGGGTGGCATCACCGACTCAGTGGGCATGAGTTTGGGTAAACTCCGGGAGTTGGTGATGGACAGGGAGGCCTGGCATGCTGCGCTTCATGGGGTGGCAAAGAGTTGGATGGACACGACTGAGCGACTGAACTGAACTGATATTTGTGTTTTATGCACTTTCTATATGTGTATTATTAACAAAATTGTTTTAAGAGTATGTGTAATGCTGGAGAATGGTTGTGGATTTACACATAATAATAATGCTCTCTCCTCGACACAGACACAGAGAACAGACTTATGGACATGGGGGAGGAGGGGTGCCAGGGTGGGTGTGGGTGGGGGGGCGTTAAAGGAAAGCGTGGGAAGTACGGAGAGTAACATGGAAACGTACATTACCATATATAAAATAGATAGCCAATAGGAATTTGCTGTATGACTCAGGGAACTCAAACTGGGGCTCTGGAACAACCTAGAGGGATGGGATGGGGAGGGAGGTGGAAGGGAAGTTCAAGAATGAGGAGACATATGTATACCCTGGTGGCTCAGACGGTAAAGCATGTGTCTACAATGCAGGAGACCCAGGTTCAATCCCTGGGTCAGGAAGATCCCCTGGAGAAGGAAATAGCAATCCACTCCAGTTCTATTGCCTGGAAAATCCCATGGACAAAGGAGCCTGGTAGGCTACAGTCCATGGGGTCGCAAAGAGTCTGACACGACTGAGCAATTTCACTTCACTTCACTTCATGTATACCTATGGTTGATTCAAGTTGATGTTTGGCAAAAACCAGCACAGTTCTGTAAAGCAATTATCCTTCAATTAAATAAATAAATAAATAAATAAATAAATTTAAAAGCAAAACAAAAATTCTCCCTTCTATTTTACATTTATTGTTTTGGTAAAATCAGTTTTGAATTATATTTTTTCCCCCAAACCTTAAACTTCTTTATTTTGCATTGGAGTATGGTTGCTTTCTATTTTTTTTAATTGAGGTATAGTTGATGTACAATATTATGTAAGTTTCAGGTATATAACAAAGTGATTCACAATTTTTAAAGTTTATACTCCATTTATAATTATTATAAAATAAGGCTTACTCCTTGGAAGAAAAGCTATGATCAACCTAGACAGCAAATTGCAAAGCAGAGACATTACTTTGCCAACAAAGGTCCGTCTAGTCAAGGCTATGGTTTTTCCAGTGATCATGTATGGATATGAGAGTTGGACTGTGAAGAAGGCTGAGCGCTGAAGAATTGATGCTTTTGAACTGTGGTGTTGGAGAAGACTCTTGAGAGTCCCTTGGACTGCAAGGAGATCCAACCAGTCCATTCTGAAGGAGATTAACCCTGGGATTTCTTTGGAAGGAATGATGCTAAAGCTGAAACTCCAGTACTTTGGCCACCTCATGCGAAGAGTTGACTCATTGGAAAAGACTCTGATGCTGGGAGGGATTAGGGGCAGGAGGAGAAGGGAACGACCGAGGATGAGATGGCTGGATGGCATCACAGACTCGATGGACGTGAGCCTGAGTGAACTCTGGGAGACGGTGATGGACAGGGAGGCCCGGCGTGCTGCGATTCATGGGGTCGCAAAGAGTCGGATATGACTGAGCGACTGAGCTGAACTGAACTGAACTGATTGGCTATATTCTTTGTGATGTACGATATATCCTCACACCTTATTTATTTTATACATAGTAGTTTGTATTTCTTGATCACTGATCTCTCTTTATCACTCCTATCTCTATTTACCCTCCTCTCCATACTGGTATCCACAAGCTCGTTCTCTATATCTGTGTGGGCCTACTTTTTTGATGTTAGATCTATGAGTTTTAAATTAGGAGAGGTCTTTAGGAATTCACTCCCATGTACTTACTTCTCCTTAAGTAAGTCCTGCACTTTGCTGACTCTGCTTTGTGCTTATGGTTTCCAGAAAGAGGAACTATTTTGCGATCTTCATACTTCCACTTTTCATGCTCATAGCAGACACATGCTCACTGATTCCATTCTTTTCTGCTGATCCTGGTATTAGAATCTTTGTTTTTATGGTGTTTGGGCAGCTACTACCAACAGACCAGTGCTGCTATATAGGATGACTCCTATTTACTATTCCTGGTTAGCCCTATCTGGCACCAGGAATATCCTCTCTAAAATTACTTTTGGAAGCATTATTCTTTCATAATAGTCCCTACACCTCAGACTTCTCAGCCTCCAACGACCTCCTCTCCTTTTTCACAGATGTTTTCTACCATATCCATTGGCCTCACATGCAACTCTTTTTGCATTATTGCTTCCTCAAGGAATAATTTTATATATATTGTCTCTGGAATTCCTCCCCCTTGTCCCATTAAATTTTAATGACAAAGATATACCATGTATCTCTTTATGTACTATGACATTTTGGAGGGCCCAAAGCCCCTCCATGTCCCCTGTTTTTTGTAAAAAAATAAAAAAAAAAAGCTTTAGTTTTCTAGGTCTTCCCTGAGTTCCAAAGAATTTGCTGTATGGTGCTGTGCTGTGCTTAGTCACTCAGTCATGTCTGACTGTTTGTGACCCCATGGACTGTAGCCCGCCAGGCTTCTCTGTCCATGGGGATTCTCCAGGCAAGAATATTGGAGTGGGTTGCCATGCCCTCCTCCAGGCAATCTTCTCAATACAGGGATTGAATCCAGGCTGCCTGCATTGCAGGTAGATTCTTTACTGTCTGAGCGAGACACAGGGAGCTCAAATTTGGTGTTTTGTGACAATCTAGAGGGATGGGAAGAGACACCTCATGTCCAATGTAAGAGAAACCCAAGTAAGATGGTAGGTGTTGCGAGAGGGCATCAGAGGGCAGACACACTGAAACCATAATCACAGAAAACTAGCCACTCTGATCACATGGACCACAGCCTGTCTAACTCAATGAAACTAAGCCATGTTGTGTGGGGCCACCCAAGATGGACTGGTCATGGTGGAGAGGTCTGACAGAATGTGGTCCACTGGAGAAGGGAATGGCAAACCACTTCAGTATTCTTGCCTTGAGAACCCCATGAATGGTATGAAAAGGCAAAATGATAGGATACTGAAAGGGAACTCCCCAGGTTGGTAGGTGCCCAATATGCTACTGGAGATCAGTGGAGAAATAACTCCAGAAAGAATGATGGGATGGAGCCAAAGCAAAAACAATACCCAGCTGTGGATGTGACTGGTGATACAAGCAAGGTCCAATGCTATAAAGAGCAATATTGCATAGGAACCTGGAATGTTAGGTCCATGAATCAAGGCAAATTGGAAGTGGTCAAACAGGAGATTGCAAGAGTGAACGTCAACATTCTAGAAATCAGCGAGCTAAAATGGACTGGAATGGGTGAATTTAACTCAGATGACCATTATATCTACTACTGTGGGCTGGAATCCCTCAGACGAAATGGAGTAGCCATTGTGGTCAACAAGAGTCCGAAATGCAGTACTTGGATACAATCTCAAAAACGACAGAATGATCTCTGTTTGTCTCCAAGGCAAACCATTCAATAGCACAGTAATCCAAGTCTATGCCCCAACCAGTAATGCTGAAGAAGCTGAAGTTGAACAGTTCTATGAAGACCTACAAGACCTTTTAGAGCTAACACCCAAAAAAGATGTCCTTTTCATTATAGGGGACTGGAATGCAAAAGTAGGAAGTCAAGACACACCTGGAGTAACATGCAAATTTGGCCTTGGAATGCGGAATGAAGCAGGGCAAAGACTAATAGAGTTTTGCCAAGAGAACGCACTGGTCATAGCAAACACCCTCTTCCAACAACACAAGAGAAGACTCTCCACATGGACATCACCAGATGGTCAACACTGAAATCAGATTAATTATATTCTTGCAGCCAAAGATGGAGAAGCTCTATATAGTCAGCAAAAACAAGACCGGAATCTGACTGTGGCTCAGATCATGAACTCCTTATTGCCAAATTCAGACTTAAATTGAAGAAAGTAGGGAAGACAACTAGACCATTCAGGTATGACCTAAGTCAAATCCCTTATGATTATACAGTGGAAGTGAGAAGTAGATTTAAGGGCCTAGATCTGATAGACAGAGTACCTGATAAACTATGGACGGAGCTTTGCTTCGTGACATTGTACAGGAGACAGGATTCAAGACCATCCCCATGGAAAAGAAATGCAAAAAAGCAAAATGGCTGTCTGAGGAGGCTTTACAAATAGCTGTGAAAAGAAGAGAACTGAAAAGCGAAGGAGAAAAGGAATGATATAAGCATCTGAATGCAGAGTTCCAAAGAATAGCAAGGAGGGATAAGAAAGCCTTCCTCAGTGATCAATGCAAAGAAATAGAGGAAAAGAACAGAATGGGAAAGATGAGAGATCTCTTCAAGAAAATTAGAGATACCAAGGGAACATATCATGCAAAGATGGGCTCGATAAAGGACAGAAATGGTCTGGACCTAACAGAAGCAGAAGATATTAAGAAGAGGTGGCAAGAATACACAGAAGAACTATACAAAAAAGATCTTCATGACCCAGATAATCATGATGGTGTGATCACTCATCTAGAGCCAGGCATCTTGGAATGTGAAGTCAAGTGGGCCTTAAAAAGCATCACTATGAACAAAACAAGTGGAGGTGATGGAATTCCAGCTGAGCTATTTCAAATTCTGAAAGATGATGGTGTGAAAGTGCTACACTCAATATGCCAGCAAATTTGGGAAACTCAGCAGTGGCCACAGGACTGGAAAAGGTCAGTTTTCATTCCAATCCCAAAGAAAGACAATGGCAAAGAATGCTCAAACTATCGTACAGTTGCACTCATCTCACATGCTAGTAAAAGACGCTTACTCCTTGGAAGGAAAGTTATGACCAATCTAGACAGCATGTTAAAAAGCAGAGACATTACTTTGCCAACAAAGGTCCGTCTAGTCAAGGCTATGGTTTTTCCAGTGGTCATGTATGGATGTGAGAGTTGGACTGTGAAGAAAGCTGAGGGCCAAAGAATTGATGCTTTTGAACTGTGTTGTTGGAGAAGACTCTTGAGAGTCCCTTGGACTGCAAGGAGATCCAACCAGTCCATTCTAAAGGAGATCAGTCCTGGGTGTTCATTGGAAGGACTGATGCTGAGGCTGAAACTCCAGTACTTTGGCCACCTCATGTGAAGAGTTGCCTCATTGGAAAAGACCCTGATGCTGGGAGGGATTGGGGGCAGGAGAAGGGGACGAAAGTGGGCTGGATGGCATCACTGACTCGATGGACATGAAGCTGAGTAAACTCTGGGAGTTGGTGATGGACAGGGAGGCCTGGCGTGCTGTGATTCATGGGGTCACAAAGAGTCGGACACAACTGAGTGACTAAACGGAACTGAACTGAGAGGGGTGGGATGGCGGAGGGAGATGAGAGGGATTCATGTTGATATGTGGCAGAAACCAACACAATATTGTAAAGCAACCATCCTCTAATTAAAAATTAATAGATTAAAAAATATCTCCCTCTCAGTGTAAGATTATAATTCCATATATCTGTTAAGTGCATCAGAATCACCTTGGATTGTTATTGAAATGTATATTCCCCCTTCCCTGCCTGCTCCAGATTATTACTGGAGAGAGGGTAGCTGATCTGAAGTAGACAGAGGGAATTTTGTCTCCTCTTTTCATTTTTTTCTTGGTGATTATTTTGAGGTCAGCAATATTAGCTGCTGGTTCAGCTAATCTGATCCCCTAACCAGATTTGTCCTGAAGAATTTGATGTAAATTTTCACCTTGATTTTTTTGGGAAAAAAAAAAATTTTTTTTTGACCTATTTGTATAATTATATATATTAAATATTAATATGTATATATTAAATACATATTAAAAAGGCCTTCTGGCAAGTTTTCAGAACTGATAACAATAACCCTGGAATGAGGTCATGATATCAGATGACCACATGTTGATGATTCCATGGTAGCACAGCTTTAAATCTCAGTGGTATGATCTTGCCTTTGGCAATGAAGCAATAACTTTAAGGACACCCTAGGAAAACATCTTTATATAATCTGATAACAAGATATAGCTGTTCTTCAGTTCAGTTTAGTTCAGTTCAGTCACTCAGTCATATCTGACTCTTTGTGAGCCTATGGACTGCAGCAAGCCTGGCCTCCCCATCCATCAACTCCCAGAACTTACTCAGACTCATGTCCATTAAGTCAGTGATGCCATCCAACCATTTCATCCTCTGTCATCCCCTTCTCCTGCCTTCAATCTTTCCCAGCATCAGGGTCTTTTCCAATGAGTCAGTTCATCGAATCAGGTGGCCAAAGTATTAGAGCTTCATTATCAGTCCTTCCAGTGAATATTCAGAACTGATTTCCTTTAGGATTGACTGGTTTGATCTACTTTCAGTCCAAGGGACTCTCAAGAGTCTTCTCCAGCACCACATTTCAAAAACATCAGTTCTTTGGTGCTCAGCTTTCTTTATTGTCCAATTCTCACATCCATACATGACTACTGGAAAAACCATAACTTTGACTATATGGACCTTTATCAGTAAAGGTCTCTGTTTTTTTAATATGCTGTCTAGGTTTGTCATAGCTTTTCTTTCAAGGAGCAAGTGTCTTTTAATTTCATGGCTGCAGTCACCATCTGCAGTGATTTTGGAGCCCAAGAAAATAAAGTCCCTCACTGTTACCATCGTTTCCACATCTATTTGCTGTGAAGTGATGGGACCAGATGCCATGATCTTAGTTTTTTGAATGCTGAGTTTTAAGCCAGCTTTTTTCACTCGCCTCTTTTACTTTCATCAAGAGGCTCTTTAGTTTCTTTTTGCTTTCTGCCATAAGGGTGGTGTCATTGGCATATCTGAAGTTATTGGTATTTCTCCAGCTTGTGCTTCATCCAGTCTGGCATTTCGAATGATGTACTCTGCAGATAAGTTAAATAAACATGGTGACAATATGCAGCATTGATGTACTCCTTTCCCAATTTGGAACCAGTTCATTGTTTTGCTTCTTTACCTGCATACAGATTTCTCAGGAGGCAGGTAAGGAGGTCTCATATTCCCATCTCTTTAAGAATTTTCCACAGCTTATTGTGATCCACAGAGTCAAAGGCTTTAGTGTAGTCAATAAAGCAGTAGATGTTTTTCTGGAATTCTCTTGCTTTTTCTTTTTGTTGTTCTTACTGAAGTATAGTTGCTTTACAATACTGTGTTAGTTTCAGGTGTATAGAACAGTAATTTAGTACTTTTGCAGGTCATATTCCATTATTACAAGATAATGAGTATGTGAGCAAATAAGGCGGGTGGGTGGAGTTCCCCAGAAAAAGAGAACCAGGCACGGCTTTCTTGACAAAAAAAAGTCATTTTTGGCCTAAGCCATCTGTGATCTAAGCCAGGCCACAACGCTTGCCCTTGAACAGGTCTCAGTAAATAATTTTTTTTTAATATTTTAAAACTTTTGTTACCACTATTTATTTTTCCTTTATAGCTCTCTTTCATTTAACCATCCATTCAACAAATATTCATTGATTGCCTACTATTGTACTCTGCGAGTCGGTAAATAATGATTGTAAGAGAAAAAAAGAATGCAGGGACAAAGGAAAAGCAGTCATAAAGCAAGAGTTCAGTGATAAAATGGAATCCTAATTCCTCCTCAAAGGTTGTGGATAGCAATCTGATACAGATCTTAGATTGAACAGAATTAAGACTCCACCCACGTGGAGGGCTGTGACTATGTGCTTTGATCCCAGCCTGGTCAGAACCTAAGGAAAGATGGTAAGACCTTATCTGATCCTTATGATTTCAATCAACTAAAGCTTGGCAAGGTGGAATCAAGATTGCTGGGAGAAATATCAGTAACATCAGATATGCAGATGACACCACCCTTATTGCAGAAAGTGAAGAGGAACTAAAAAGCCTCTTGATGAAAGTGAAAAAGTTGGCTTAAAACTCAACATTCAGAAAACGAAGATCATGGCATCTGGTCCCATCACTTCATGGGAAATAGATGGGGAAACAGTGGAAACAGTGGCTGGCTTTATTTTTCTGGGTTCCAAAATCACTGCAGATGGTGATTGCAGCCATGAAATTAAAAGACGCTTACTCCTTGGAAGGAAAGTTATGACCAATCTAGACAGCATGTTAAAAAGCAGAGACATTACTTTGCCAACAAAGGTCCGTCTAGTCAAGGCTATGGTTTTTCCAGTGGTCATGTATGGATGTGAGAGTTGGACTGTGAAGAAAGCTGAGGGCCAAAGAATTGATGCTTTTGAACTGTGTTGTTGGAGAAGACTCTTGAGAGTCCCTTGGACTGCAAGGAGATCCAACCAGTCCATTCTAAAGGAGATCAGTCCTGGGTGTTCATTGGAAGGACTGATGCTGAGGCTGAAACTCCAGTACTTTGGCCACCTCATGTGAAGAGTTGCCTCATTGGAAAAGACCCTGATGCTGGGAGGGATTGGGGGCAGGAGGAGAAGGGGACGACAGAGGATGAGATGGCTAGATGGCATCACCCACTCGATGCACATGAGTTTGGGTGAACTCCAGGAGTTGGTGATGGACAGGGAGGTCTGGCGTGCTGCGATTCACAGGGTCGCAAAGAGTCAGATGACTGAGCGACCGAACTGACTGAAAGCTTGGACTCTGGTCAACATTTACTCTGATTCTATGCAGAATTCTCCTCCGCTCAAGCCCCTTCATGAATACACATGTACCAAACCACTCCCCTTCTCACTACCACTCCCCCTGCCCCAGGCCAGTTTTGCTGTTTGGGGAGACATCACTTTGGAAAAGATCCTCCATGGTCTCCTTACTTGCTGTAAGTAATAAATCCTTCCTTTTCCTGATCTTTGGCTTCATTGTAACTTTTGACTAGACACCCACCAAGAGGCAAATGCAGTTTTTGGGTAACAGGTATAATTCTCTGGGCTATACAACATATCTTTGTTGGGTAAACCTATGGCTGATTCATGTTGATGTTTGGTAGAAACCAACACAATACTGTAAAGCAATTATCCTTAACTTAAAAATAAATATCCTTGTTGCTTATCTATTGTAAACGTAGCAGTTTGTATCTGTTAGTCCCAACCCCTAATTTCTCCCTCCTGCTTTCTGTCCTCCTTTTGGTAACCACAAGCTTATTTTCTGTATCTAACAGGATATATTTGAGTAATGAAAGAAAATACTTCATATAGAGACCATTCAAATTATAGCTTACATGATAGACTGCTACTGCTAAGTCACTTCAGTCATGTCCGACTCTGTGCGACCCCATAGACGGCAGCCTACCAGGCTCCCCCGTCCCTGGGATTCTCCAGGCAAGAACACTGGAGTGGGTTGCCATTTCCTTCTCCAATGCAGGAAAGTGAAAAGTGAAAGTGAAGTCGCTCAGTCATGTCCGACTCTTAGCGACCCCATGGACTGTAGCCCACCAGGCTCCTCTTTCCATGGGATTTTCCAGGCAAGAGTACTGGAGTGGGGTGCCATTGCCTTCTACATGATAGAAGAGTAGAAAAAAAATTGAAAATTGCTTAAGACACAATTGTTGTATATGAGTTGAAAATATTTAGGAAGAAAGTTTTCATTGGTTCCAAGTTATGTTTTAAGACATGTGGGCCCAAAAAGAAAGATGATAACATTTGTTTTTCTGAGTGCAAGCATCATGTATAGGCATGAACTTTTATAGTGTCATTATTTATTTTTGTCTTTTTAATTGTTTTATTGGTTTGTAATACTCAGTGTTGATTTTGTATACAGTGAACTAAAGTGTTTCCATTTTCTGAAATATCTTGATTTAGGACAGACATCATGCACAGGCCCTGCTTTATTACACTCAAACATCATGATAACCCAGTGAAACTGATATTATTATATCATTTTCCAGATGAGGAAATTAAGACTCAAAGAAGTTCTCCAATCATATAGCTGGTAAATGGTGATGGTGTAATTCAGATGAGATCTGTATATCTCAAAGCCTGAACCATTCTTCTAGTTTCAGAAACTAAAAACTTTTAGGCTCTATCCTCTACCTGGACCAAGATGAACTGTATGTAATATGTTTATTGATGTTTAAAGACGACCTAGCTGAAGGTGACTACTATTTTGTGTGTACTGAAGCAGCTAAGACCAGCATGTGACTGTCACAGGGACAGCATATTTGGACAGGAATAAAAAGGCCCAACCTTGTGTGGAGGTTTGTGCCAGACACTGGTGGGTGAGGCTGGGTGACAAGCCTACTGGCTTGCAGGACCCTGGAGGGTCCTAGTAGTCCCCTTGCTTTGTTTTTTTTGGTTGTGCCAGCTCAGTGTGAGGCACAGGTCCTCAATCAGGTTTTAAACCCGGGCCACTGCAGTGAAAACACAGAAACCTAACCACTGGACTACAAGGGAATTCATGCCCTGTTGCTAGTTTAATTGCACATGAAGATGAGCCTTCGCAAGGAGGGCCTGTAAGGTCCATTCTGTCTCCACAGCATCTTGATGGATACTAGCAGTACATTGGGCTTCCCTGGTGGCTCAGATGGTAAAGAATCTGCCTGAAATGTGGGAGACCTGGATTCGATCCCTGGGTTGGGAAGATCCCCTGGAGGAGGGGATGGCAACCCACTCTAACAATCTTGCCTGGAGAATCCCATGAACAGGGGAGCCTGACGGGCTACAGTACATAGGGTCACAAAGAGTCAGACATGACTGAGCGACTAAGCACACTAAGCACATGTACACGCAGGGGTCCAGAGGAAACTGGAACTGTGGTGAGGCAGCGGTGCTACCTCTGCCCCAAGGACAGCAGACAGCCCCTCCCCACTGCAGAGAGCCTCCTAATCACTTGGTCTGGCCTGTGACACACAGGACAAGGTGGTCAGGCAAAGCATGGCTCTGGCTCCACCACCCTCTCCCATCACAGTATACTTGAGATGTCTTCCTTCCCACCTGTGGTCTCAGTCCTGTTCTCATTCCCAAACCAAATAGGAGTTGTTCAGTGAGTGGCAGCCCATGTTCTATGGCTCAGCATCCAACCTTTTAGTCTTGCTATCTAATCTAGAGCCCTTCTGGTCATTCATATCACTTTAGGAAATATTTAGACTCATAGGAATGGAAGTCCTGAGTGAATAGGAAGGAGGAATGATAAATATATTTTCCACTGGGGAAAAAAGGAACATGAAATTCAGAACTTAGAGCACTTTTAGGAAGGGTCAATGATGCCCTAAATTATACACCTAGGAGAAATGAGGCGGCTAAATACAGTATTCTGAGGGAGATTGGAGGGTGAGTCAGGTAGACCACTGACTTGGCAGAGGGAAGGTGAGGGGTGGCTGGGAAGTGGGATTTCTTTCTTTTTTCACCACCTATGCAAAATTCCTCAAATGTCAATGAGATTCTGAAGCTTGTGAAGATGCAGCTGCATGGACCCTACCCTTGGAGCCTCTGACTGTCCTGCTGGGATAAGCCTCCAGAATGTGTATGTTCCTGGGCATTCCACAGTATTCACATCGCTTGGTCTGAAGGCCAAATCTTGAGAATTACTGCTGTCCTGTGATCTGACAGGTGTGTCACAGATTAAGAAAAATAATAATTAATTTATTTTTCGCTGTGGTGGGTGTTCGTTGCTGCACTGGTTTTTCTCTAGCCATGGCGAGCGGGGGCTACTCGCCAGTTGTGGTGTGCAGGCTTCTCATTTCAGTGGCTTCTCTTGTTTCAGAGCACAGCTCTAGGGTGCACAGCCTTCAGCAGTTGCAGCATGTGGACTCAGTAGTTGAGCTCTCTAGAGCACAGGCTCATTAGCTGTGGCACTCCAGCTTAGCTGCTCCTCTGCATGAGGAATTTTCTCAGATCAAGGATCCAACCTGTGTCTCCTGCATTGGCAGGAGGATTCTTTACCATTGAGCCACCAGGGAGCCTATGTCACAGACTTTTAGAAGCTGAGTAATGATTTAGAGAGCTTCACTCACAATTTGAGAACAGTTACCAATAAATCTCTGAGAAGAAAAGATTGTTTTGCTTACTTTTTTGGGGCTCCAAAATCACTGCAGATGGTGACTGCAGCCATGAAATTAAAAGATGCTTACTCCTTGGAAGGAAGGTTATGACCAACCTAGATAGCATATTGAAAGCAGAGACATTACTTTGCCAGCAAAGGTCCGTCTAGTCAAGGCTATGGTTTTTCCAGTGGTCATGTATGGATGTGAGAGTTGGACTATAAAGAAAACTGAGCACCGAAGAATTGAGACTTTTGAACTGTGGTGTTGGAGAAGACTCTTGAGAGTCCCTTGGACTGCAAGGAGATCCAACCAGTCCATTCTGAAGGAGATCAACCCTGGGATTACTTTGGAGGAAATGATGCTAAAGCTGAAACTCCAGTACTTTGGCCACCTCATGCGAAGAGTTGATTCACTAGAAAAGACTCTGATGCTGAGAGGGATTGGGGGCAGGAGGGGAAGGGGACGATAGAGGATGAGATAGCTGGATGGCATCACTGACTCGATGGGCGTGAGTCTGAGTGAACTCCAGGAGTTGGTGATGGACAGGGAGGCCTGGCGTGCTGCGATTCATGGGTCGCAAAGACTCACGACTGAGTGACTGAACTGAACTGAACCTCTCCTTTTAAAGCCTGAGTGTCTTTACCCTGTATCCGCTTTTATCCCTTTCCCCACCTGAAGAAGGTGTGGCTTTATTTTAGAACTATGTCAATTCAATGTTTTTAAAGTTTGTGGGGAGGTAGCATTATTGGGCATGGGTAAAGTTGCTAAAGGGTGGATGCAACTGAGGAAGGGGGAGTTGCTTCCCTTAGCTACACTATCGGTGTTAAGCTGTGGTCCAGTTGCCTCTGCTCAAAGGCAAGGCCCAGGCAACACTGTGCCGTCCTCTGCAGGCTGTACCAGCCCAGACAGGACAGCCTTGGCAGTCAGTCATTTTCTGGATGCCAAATAGAGCAGAGGGTATATTTCTGAGTCCAAGGGATAGCAAAGTACTTTATACAGAGGGCTTAATTTGTCTTTTTCCAAACAAACAAAAAATAACAACTCAAACTTTTCCTTACCCAGGAATAGGATAAAATGAAAAGTCGGTATTTGTGAAGTTGTTCTAATGTAAGTGTTTATTTTAGTGGAAACAGATAACAAGTTCATGCTGCAGGAGAAAGCTACCCTTCTTCCCACACTGGAGGTGTGGAATGGAGGCAGAAGCACTGTTGCCTCTCCACCCCACCCTCTGGGCCCCACTGCAGCTCTAACCCCAGCTGTGTGCTGGACTGAGGGCAGTTTCACACAGGCAGTGCACAAGAGCAGCACGAAGGGTCCTACAGAGGGGGCTGTATTTTCTGTTTGCAGATGCATATGGACTCAATCTTCACTCTAGGGAAGAGTCAGCATCTCAAATTGGAAAAAAGAAGGTATAGTGGTATGGCCTTTGAAGGGAGGGCACCTCTGAGTAGTGGAAGCCACAGTGAATTGGGAGTTGGTCTACTTTGCCTTTCTCTGGCGCTGCCAATGTGAACTCACACGCCCTTAAGAAGGCGGTGCCTTTAATAATAGCTTGTATGCACAGTTGGCTCTCTGCATCTGCAGTTCAGATTCTACCAACTGCCAATGGAAAATATTTGAGAAAAAAATTTCAGAAAGTTCCAAAAAACAAAACTTGAACTTGCCAGCAACTGTGTACATAGCATTTGTATAGCTATTATAAGTAATCTAGAGATGACTGAAAGTATACGGGCTGAATGTAGATTATATGCAAATACTATGCCACTTTATAGGGTGTCCCTTGTGGCTCAGGTGGTAAAGAATCTGTCTGCAGTGCAGGAGACCTGGGTTTGGTCCCTGGGTTGAGAAGATCCCCTGGAGGTTGGCATGGCAACCTACTCCAGTATTCTTGCCTAGAGAATCCCATGGAGGTGCTTGGTGGGTTACGGTCCATGGGGTCTCAAGGAGTCAGATGTGGCTAACATCAGTTCAGTTCAGTTCAGTTCAGTTGCTCAGTCGTGTCTGACCCTTTGTGACCCCATGAATCGCAGCACGCCAGGCCTCCCTGTCCATCACCAACTCCTGGAGTTCACTCAGACTCATGTCCATCGAGTCAGTGATGCCATCCAGTCATCTCATCTTCTGTCGTCCCCTTCTCCTCCTGCCCCAATCCCTCCCAGCATCAAAGTCTTTTCCAGTGAGTCAACTCTTCGTATGAGGTGGCCAAAGTACTGGAGTTTCAGCTTTAGCATCATTCCTTCCAAAGAAATCCCAGAGCTGATCTCCTTCGGAATGGACTAGCTGGATCTTCTTGCAGTCCAAGGGACTCTCAAGGGTCTTCTTCAACACCACAATTCAAAAGCATCAATTCTTCGGGGCTCAGCTTTCTTCACAGTCCAACTCTCACATCCATACATGACCACTGGAAAAACCATAGCCTTGACTAGACGGACCTTTGTTGGCAAAGTAATGTCTCTGCTTTTCAATATGCTATCTAGGTTGGTCATAACTTTCCTTCCAAGGAGCAAGCGTCTTTTAATTTCATGGCTGCAGTCACCATCTGCAGTGCTTTTGGAGCCCCCCAAAGTAAAGTCTGAGACTGTTTCCATTGTTTCCCCATCTATTTCCCATGAAGTGATGGGACCAGATGCCATGATCTTAGTTTTCTGAATGTTTAGCTTTAAGCCAACTTTTTCACTCTCCACCTTCACTTTCATCAAGAGGCTTTTTAGTTCCTCTTCACTTTCTGCCATAAGGGTGGTGTCATCTGCATATATGAGGTTATTGATATTTCTCCTGGCAATCTTGATTCCAGCTTATGATTCTTCCAGCCCAGCGTTTCTCATGATGTACTCTGCATAGAAGTTAAATAAGCAGGGTGACAATATACAGCCTTGATGTACTCCTTTTCCTATTTGGAACCAGTCTGTTGTTCCATGTCCAGTTCTAACTGTTGCTTCTTGATCTGCATATAGGTTTCTCAAGAAAGATGGAAAAGCTCTATACAGTCAACAAAAACAAGACCAGGTGACTGTGGCTCAGATTATGAACTCCTTATTGCCAAATTCAGACTTAAATTGAAGAAAGTAGGGAACACCAGTAGACCATTCAGGTATGACCTAAATCAAATCCCTTATGATTATACAGTAGAAGTGAGAAATAGATTTAAGGGACTAGATCTGATAGATAGAGTGCCTGATGAACTATGGATGGAGGTTCATGACATTGTACAGGATACAGGGATCAAGACCATCCCCATGGAAAATAAATGCAAAAAAGCAAAATGGCTGTCGAGGAGGCCTTACAAATAGCTGTGAAAGGAAGAGAAGCGAAAAGCAAAGGAGAAAAGGAAAGATATAAGCATCTGAATGCAGAGTTCCAAAGAATAGCAAGGAGAGATAAGAAAGCCTTCCTCAGTGATCAATGCAAAGAAATAGAGGAAAAGAACAGAATGGGAAAGATGAGAGATCTCTTCAAGAAAATCAGAGATACCAAGGGAACATTTCATGCAAAGACGGGCTCAATAAAGGACAGAAATGGTATGGACCTAAGAGAAGCAGAAGATATTAAGAAGAGATGGCAAGAATACACAGAAGAACTGTACAAAATAGATCTTCATGACCCAGATAATCACCAGGGTGTGATCACTCACCTAGAGCTAGACATCCTGGAATGTGAAGTCAAGTGGGCCTTAGAAAGCATCACTATGAACAAAGCTAGTGAGGTGATGGAATTCCAGTTGAGCTATTTTCAAATCCTGAAAGATGATGGTGTGAAAGTGCTATACTCAATATGCCAGCAAATTTGGAAAACTCAGCAGTGGCCACAGGACTGGAAAAGGTCAGTTTTCATTCCAGTCCCAAAGAAAGGCAATGCCAAAGAATGCTCAAACTACTGCACAATTGCATTCATCTCACATGCTAGTAAAGCAATGCTCAAAATTCTCCAAGCCAGGCTTCAGCAATACGTGAACTGTGAACTTCCAGATGTTCAAGCTGGTTTTAGAAAAGGCAGAGAAACCAGAGATCAAATTTCCAACATCCACTGAATCATGGAAAAAGCAAGAGAGTTCCAGAAAACATCTATTTCTGCTTTATTGACTATGCCAAAGCCTTTGACTGTGTGGATCACAATAAACTGTGGCTAACATACTTTACCTTTATCTTTGGTGAGGAAAGGGTTACAAAGAACCAAGCAAATAGTTTTGGGCCCTGGAACAGACTGTCCATTAGAGAACACCAGGACATGGCATCATCCTCTCTTTGCCTGCCCCATTCCCTGCCCACATTTAAAAACTCCCTGGTGGCTCAGATGGTAAAGAATCTGCCTGCAATGCAGGAGACCCAGGTTGGATCCCTGGGTTGGGAAGATCCCCTGGAGGATGGAATGGCAATCCACTCCAGTATTCTTGCCTGGAGAATCCATGGACAGAGGAGTCTGGTGGGCTACAGTCTGTGAGGTGGCAAAGAGCTGGACACAAATGAGTGACTAACACTTCATGCCACTTTATAAAAGGGACTTGAGCATCCCAGATTTTCGTATCCATGGGGGTCCTGGAACAAATCCCTCATGGATACTGACGGATATATATAACAAGAGAGGGTTAGATTTGCTGGTCTCCAAGGCCCATGAAATCAGATTAGAAGTTCAGTGAAATGCTTTTCGTAGGCCTTAAATAAGCACTGATAGGTTGCATTATCTTACAGATAAGCTCTATTTTAGCATGAAATGAGGGTGTGTCAGGTACTTCAGTGTTACCTGTCTTGTCTCAGTATAGGAGTTGGCAACACGCTTGTCAGGAGCCATCCAAACTCAGCCAGAGTGTGCAGCAGAGGACCATAATCTGTCTTGATTTCACAGCCCTGCGTGAATAAGCACAGAGCTCATTGTCTAATGACAAAGACAACCAGCTACACAAGTGATGGATAAGGGTGAGGAGTGTTGGGATAAGGGGCATTCATGCTCCATTAAGTGCAGTTTCACTGGCTCCAGTCTTCTTTTCTGCTTCCTGCTGCTTCCCAACCATTCAACCAAGCTAGAAACCCTGGGGATCTGAGTGGAGTGAGGTTCTCTAAGGTTTGCGCCTTCCTTCCCTAGGTCTTGGTTGGGCATCATACTTTAATGTATAGGGTGGGGGCTAGAAATTTGCATTTTAAAAAGCTCCCTAGGTGATTTGGATCCAAGTAGAGCCCACACTTTCAGAAACACTGGCTAGGGCCTGGGAAGTAAGGACTGGAGTAGAGAGTGAGCAAATAATGTTCACTGCTTTTCACTCACTTGGAATTGATTCTTACTCGGAGTTTTTCCTCTTATCCCACATCCTTGTGCCCCCTTCAATGGGGTTTCCAGTTTCCTTGAAAATGGTCTGTGTCTCTCTAAGCTTGGCAAGGCCAGAAAGGTGAAAGTGTCCTTGAGAGAGGCTGTCAGTGAGGGCCTCACACACCAGCAAATATACCTGAATTCAATCTGTACACCTCAACGGCAGTCCATTTGGTGATACGTGAATTCAGAGCACACAGTGCTGACAGCAAAGTCACCTCTCATTAGGAAGCACAATACTGTGTGTATACATTTGGTCTGGTGAGAGAGAGACTATCTTTGCCTTTGAAAGTCAATTCAAAAGGTGAAAAAGTCAGTCACATCGGTTGCTCAAAGACAAAATTGACTGAATTTCTTTTCACTTTCATCTAGTTGTCTTGGCATTGTGCACAGAGAATTTCAGTGCTGGGGATGTTGTTTAGGACAAGAATGTTGGACGTTTGGGAATCTGCTGCTATTTATGTATAATTATTTTGCTATCTTTAAACAAATCTGAACATTGGGTAAAACAAATCACCTTTTCCCAAATTTGCAAAAAGTTTGTTCAAGTATTTGTGATGAAATTCTGAACACGGAATAAACATGTGTTTGAAGAATATTGTCTGTGTTAGGCAATGAAGATCTAAATGTAAAACTCAATATAAAAGTAAAGCTAAGTTATAAAAAAAAAATGCAATTTACCTCAATAACTGTCCATTGTTCTACTACGATGGCATCATTTCCTTTCCTGCTGAATCCTGGTACTCCAGAGCCTTCTTCTTCATAGATAAAGAATCCTTCCAAAGATTTCGACAAGTGATCTCCTGTGAGGAAAAAGATACAATTAAGGAAAGTTGCACATATTCAGTGTCTTTTCAGGTCATCTAAAATGTTAATAAACAACCCTTACAGGAAGCTGAAAGAAAAATATATCAATTAATAAATACTTGTTTTAGGTGAATCTATGACATTTCCCTTCTCTTTGAGGTAATTTCTTTCTTTTTTTTGCAAAAGTTAAGACATTTTTATACCTAACTGAATTAAAATCAAATTGTAAACACAAAGACTACAATAACAAACACAAGATAAAATAATATCATACAGTGAGAAGCAAATGGATTTCCTAAGCCTAAAAACATCTGGAAATCACCTTCACCTGGAAATCAAATGCTGGTTTCTGTTCTACATGTTGTATGCATGTCAATCATACCACTAAGAAAAACAACATCAAAAATATTAATCCTTGAAATTACAAGTGTGATATCAAAACCAAGGTGAGGTAAGATTATTTTTAAAAATATAAATACAGAACAATTCTTTGCTTCAATGATGCTTAAAAAAAAAAAAGAATGGTAACAGGAAGATCCTAAACAGAAGTCATTGTCAAAAGAATTCCTGCTGGGAAGGAAGTTTTGAGGGAGGGCCTCTCTGACATTTTTTTGAACAGTTGACAATAACCAGCTGGCCAAAACTAAACTGATTTTATGGAAATTCTTTTGTCTCCTACTTTGCAGTAGGAGACAATTTTCCCATGATCATGTGCTGGTTAAACATTTTGTTTTTATACAGCACAATGTCACATCAAAGTTTCCCTGATGGATGATTATCCAAATCATAACCTACAAAATTTTCAAAACATCTATTAAGCTTAAAGGCCAAAAAACAAACAAACAAACAAATACCAAAGTAATTCGAATGTAATTTTCAGTTTTCATTTTTATTAATGAGCTATAAAACTTTAAGAGAAAATCACTATTACTATTTTTACATCAGTTACAGTTTGGGCAGAATAACATGAAGAATTTACTTTGTTCGGCATGGTTCCCAAAATCCAGTAAAGTTTAATTTACTTGTTGAAATTGCTATTCTAACTATAATATATGTTCCACTTTCTTTAAATGTACTTGTCTACTGTCATACCAAAGTGACCCACAGAATTAAACCTGTTTTTGATTGTCAGTTTAGAGCATCACAAGATCATCTTTAAAACTGTATATTTGCCTCAAGTCCTTTTTTAGAGTGGGGGTATGAACTTCAAGTGGAGAAGGCAATGGCACCCCACTCCAGTACTCTTGCCTGGAAAATCCTATGGACGGAGGAGCCTGGTAGGCTGCAGTCCATGGAGTTGCTAAGAGTTGGACATGACTGAGCGATTTCCCTTTCACTTTCCACTTTCACGCGTTGGAGAAGGAAATGGCAACCCACTCCAGTGTTCTTGCCTGGAGAATCCCAGGGACAGAGGAGCCAGGTGGGTTGCTGTCTATGGGGTCGCACAGAGTTGGACACGACTGACGTGACTTAGCAGTAGCAGTTAACATGAACTTTAAGAATAATTATATACTGTGACAATTATGTAGATAATTGTAGTCTCTTCTTATTTACTTTAGGATTATATAGTTGGAGAACTATGGGTTTTGTGGTATCTGTTTTCTTGTTCTCAGGATTGAGATTCCTTAGTACTTCTAAACTTCTCTTGGCTTAAAAGAATGAAAATGTGGTAGACTCACACACTGCAATACCACCAAGAATAAAAAAGAAAGACTCACTGGAATACAACAACATGGATAACTGTCAGAGATACTATGTTGAGGAAAAGAAGTGAGGAGATAAAGAAAACATACTGTGTAGTTCAACCTACATGAAGTTCAAAACTAAGCAAAATTAATCTATGGTGCTAGAAGTCAGAACAATGATTCTCTCTGCATGGGAGGGTATTAACTGGGAAGGGCCATGAGGAGGCCTTTTGGGATTTCAGAAATGTTCTGTATCCTTTTTTTTTTTTAGCCTTTTACCCCTCAATATTGAGATATAGTTGACATATAACAAAATGTTCTGTATCTTGAACATTTGTGTTCTATTCAGTTGTACACATAAGATAAATACCTCTTGTTCTATGTATCTCATTCAGTTCAGTTCAGTTCAGTCGCTCAGTTGTGACCCCATGAACCACAGCATGCCAGGCCTCCCTGTCCGTCACCAACTCCCCGAGTTCACCCAAACCCATGTCCATCGAGTCGGTGATGCCATCCAACCATCTCATCCTCTGTCATCCCCTTCTCCTCCTGCCCTCAATCTTTCCCAGCATCAGGGTCTTTTCAAATGAGTCGGCTCTTCACATCAGGTGGCCAAAGTATTGGAGTTTCAGCTTCAACATCAGTCCTTCCAATGAACACCCAGGACTGATCTCCTTTAGGATGGACTGGTTGGATCTCCTTGTATCTTCTAACTTCAGTTAAAAACAAAAGACATTCCTTCTCACTTTAGAGTTCCCCAAGTCCCCTGGCTAAGCTTTCTTAGGGACGATGCTGGTCCTCAGAGCCACAGAAGAATGATACTTCCCAGGAGGGACTATTTCTATCTCTTAAGAAACTCTCCCTGACAGAAGCGGCAGTTGGGGAGGGTGGCAGAGAAGACCTCATGGGGAGNTTAAAGCGTCTGCCTGGAATGTGGGAGACCCGGGTTCGATCCCTGGGTCGGGAAGATCCCCTGGAGAAGGAAATGGCAACCCACTCCAGTACTCTTGCCTGGAGAATCCCATGGAGAGAGGAGCCTGTAGGCTACAGTCCATGGGGTCGCTAAGAGTCGGACAAGACTGAGCAACTTCACTTTCACAATGAGCTAGATCCTTACTCTTGGTTGCTAGTTAAAGGGACTTATTGGAACATGACTTGACAATTTTAAGTAGCCAAAATCTTTAGTTGTATTAGTTAAGGCATCACTAGGCTGATTTAATAATAATGAGGTTTACTGAGATCTCATCTGGTTTGCTTTCTCATTCCTCTCTCTAACCTCAGTGAATCATGGTCCCTAATTATCCTGACCTGCATAAACTCCATCCTTCTTAATGCATTTTTCCAGTCTCCTATCTTTTTTTCTTTTCTTTTAGCACTAATCTCTTAAAAAAAAAAAAAACACTTTTCTTAGAAACAATTTTTGGAAAGTTTTGCTTGTTTTCGTGATAGACAAATGATTACATATTCGTTGTAACTAAAAGAAGATTAGATAGAGATGAAAGATAAGGGAATGGCATAAATAAATATAAAACATTTTCTGAACAAAGTTTATTTTTCTATACAAATTTTAGGAGGAGTCGGGTTTAGAGAGAAGGACATGGTAGGTAGTCTTCAAAACTGGGCTGCTGCTGCTGTGTGTTAGTCGTGTCCGACTCTGTGCGACCCCATAGATGGCAGCCCACCAGGCTCCCCCGTCCCTGGGATTCTCCAGGCAAGAACACTGGAGTGGGTTGCCATTTCCTTCATCAATGCATGAAAGTGGAAAGTGAAAGTGAAGTCACTGTCCGACTCTTAGCGACCCCATGGACTGCAGCCTACCAGGCTCCTCTGTCCATGGGATTTTCCAGGCAAGAGTACTGAAGTGGGTTGCCATTGCCTTCTCTGATCCAAAACTGGGCTAGTGTAATAAATTTGGATAGTAATTGTTAAATGCCATCATATGCCTCCTGATTGGGCTGTTGTAGTACATCTTACTTGGAAAATTCTACTAGTTGATCACACCAAGGTTTGCCTATTTCTGATAGTTACAACCCAACAGCAAACATTACAATAGTACCACACAGGGTTGTTAAGATTTTACATTAAAATTGCATGTGCAACTCAGGAGTCTGGAAGAAGTGAAGATATGGTTCTTATTTTCCAAAAGATGTGAAGAAAGTTCCCAGGTGTGTCCTACCTTCCTTGATGGAGGGATGATGAGGACGAGATGAGATCCATCTTGGATGGTGAGATAGATGCTAGTCAGATGCATACTCAGAGAAGACAATGGCACCCCACTCCAGTACTTTTGCCTGGAAAATCCCATGGACGGAGGAGCCTGGTAGGCTGCAGTAGGGGCCGCTAAGAGTAGGACACGACTGAGTGATTTCACTTTCATTTTTCACTTTCTTGCATTGGAGAAGGCAATGGCAACCCACTCCAGTGTTCTTGCCTGGAGAATCCCAGGGATGGGGGAGCCTGGTGGGCTGCCATCTATGGGGTCGCACAGAGTCGGACACGACTGAAGCAACTTAGCAGCAGTAGCAGCAGTGCAATTGCCAAATTCAGACTTAAATAGAAGAAAGTGGGGAAAACCACTAGATCATTCAGGTATGACCTAAATCAAATCACTTATGATTATACAGTGGAAGTGAGAAATAGATTTAAGGGACTAGATCTGATAGACAGAGTGCCTGCTGAACTATGGATGGAGATTCATGACATTGTACAGGAGACAGGGATCAAGACCATCTCCAAGAAAAAAAATGCAAAAAAGCAAAATGGCTGTCTGGAGAGGCCTTACAAATAGCTGTGAAAAGAAGAGAAGCGAAAAGCAAAGGAGAAAAGGAAAGATATACACCCATTTGAATGCAGAGTTCCAAAGAATAGGAAGGAGAGATAAGAAAGCCTCAGTGATCAGTGCAAAGAAATAGAGGAAAACAATAGAATAGAAAAGACTAGAGATCACTTCAAGAAAACTAGAGATACCAAGGTAACATTTCATGCAAAGATAGGCTCAATAAAGGACAGAAATGATATGGACCCAACAGAAGCAGAAGATATTAAGAAGAGGTGGCAAGAATATACAGAAGAACTGTACAAAAAAGATCTTCATGACCCAGATAATCATGATGGTGTGATCACTCACCTAGAGCCAGACATCCTGGAATGTGAAGTCAACTGGGCCTTAGAAAACATCACTATGAACAAAGCTAGTGAGGTGATGGAATTCCAGTTGAGCTATTTCAAATCCTGAAAGATGATGGTGTGAAAGTGCTGCACTCAATATGACAGCAAATTTGGAAAACTCAGCAGTGGCCACAGGACTGGAAAAGGTCAGTTTTCATTCCAGTCCCAAAGAAAGGCAATGCCACAGAATCCTCAAACTATTGTACAATTGCACTCATCTCACATGCTAGTAAAGTAATGCCCAAAATTCTCTAAGCCAGGCTTCAGCAATATGTGAACTGTCAACTTCCACATGTTCAAGCTGGTTTTAGAAAAGGCAGAAGAACCAGAGATAAAATTGCCAACATCTATCTGCTGGATCATGGAAAAAGCAAGAGAGTTCCAGAAAAACATCTATTTCTGCTTTATTGACTATGCCAAAGCCTTTGACTGTGTGGATCACAGGAAACTGTGGAAAATTCTGAAAGAGATGGGAATACCAGACCACCTGACCTGCCTCTTGAGAAACCTGTTTGCATGTTAGGAAGTAACACTTAGAACTGGACATGGAACAACAAACTGGTTCTAAATAGGAAAAGGAGTACGTCAAGGCTGTGTACTGTCACCTTGCTTATTTAACTTCTATGCAGAGTACATCATAAGAAATGCTGGGCTGGAAGAAGCACAAGCTGGAATCAAGATTGCTGGGAGAAATATCGATAACTTCAGATATGCCGATGACACCACCCTTATAGCAGAAAGTGAAGAGGAACTAAGGAGCCTCTTGATGAAAGTGAAAGAGGAGAGTGAAAAAGTTGGCTAAAAGCTCAACATTCAGAAGATCATGGCATCCAGTCCTGTCCTTCATGGGAAATAGATGGGGAAACAGTGGAAACAGTGTCAGACTTTATTTTTCTGGGCTCCAAAATCACTTAAGATGGTGACTGCAGCCATGAAATTAAAAGACGCTTACTCCTTGGAAGGAAAGTTATGACCAATCTAGACAGTATATTAAAAAGCAGAGACATTACTTTATCAACAAAGGTCTGTCTAGCCAAGGCTATGGTTTTTCCAGTGGTCATGTATGGATCTGAGAGTTGGACTATAAAGAAAGCTGAGCACTGAAGAATTGATGCTTTTAAAGTGTGGTGTTGAAGAAGACTCTTGAGAGTCCCTTGGACTGCAAGGAGATCAAACCAGTCCATCCTAAAGGAGATCAGTCCTGGTTGTTCACTGGAAGGACTGATGCTGAGGCTGAAACTCCAATACTTTGCCCACCCGATGTGAAGAACTGACTCATTTGAAAAAACCCTGATGCTGAGAAAGATTGATAGCAGGAGAAGGGGACGACAGAGGATGAGATGGTTGGATGGCATCACCGACTCAATGGACATGAGGTTGGGTAAACTCCGGGAGTTTGTGATGGACAGGGAGGCCTGGCGTGCTGCAGTTCATGGGGTCACAGAATTCAACACGACTCGGCTACTGAACTGAACTGTACTGTGCAATAATTAGAATCTTTTTTCTTAGTAATAATATCTGTCCTTTTAGCCATTGAACTTGAGAGGCAAAAATATTTCCACCAACTCTGACACAGGTCGGATTTTTTAGGTATCAACATATCATAATATAAAACTTACCTTTTGATGTTTCCCAGCATACAAAAGAATCAATTAAAGACAAGCCTTGTTTATAATAAAATGTAGTTAACTCCAGCCAATCAGCATCAAGTGTACTAATGACAGAGCCTTTTCTTGTTACTTTCATTGACAGGATGCCTTCCTGATAGTTCCAGCAGGTTGATTCATCATCAAAAACATTGAAGACTGTATACAACTTGTTATCTGAGGATAGGTGTTCAGAAGGAAGAAAAAAGGGAAAGGATTACTAAAATTGTTTTTTTTTTAATTTAATTAATGATGAGCTATTTCAAGCTTACAGGCACAGATAATAATAAAATTACCTACCATGCAAGTTTTATCAAGTGTTAACTTTGGGCCATGTTTGCATCAGAGCTTTTTCAAGGAAATGAGAGATGTATGTAGTTAAGACTCATGATGTATCTCTCCTAATCCTATCTCCATAAATAGCTACTGTAATGAATTTGGTGTTAATCATTCTCATGAGAGTACTTCTGTTGTTTAAAATACATGTCTATACACATAAGGAGAAGGCGATGGCACCCCACTCCAGTACTCTTGCCTGGAGAATCCCATGGACAAAGAGCCTGGTAGCTGTAGTCCATGAGGTCGCACAGAGTTGGACATGACTGAAGTGACTTAGCAGCAGCATACACATAAACGATGTTTTGCAATTAAAAATTTTTTAAAAATGGTGTGTTGTATGTATCAATCTATAAGTTAATTTTCTTGTTCAACACTGTGCTTTACAAGTATAATTAATACATGTAGGTCTTGTTCATTTAGTTTAACTGTTACAAAGCATTCGAGTTTACTTTTCTCCTATTGATAGAAATAGATATTATTACTGAATTTCTGTTATTACAAACATTCAATCCTTGGATACATATGTGAAAGTGACTCTAGAAGTGCATACTACTTTAAATTAGCAAATTCTTAACTTGGAGGTCCATGGACCCACATCATTGGTTGTGCATTAGGAAGTCTAACGTCATTTGCATCACAGACAGTATTAGGGATATGTGTGTTATCTGTGTTTTTCTTGGTGAGTCTTCATGGATTTCACCAGACTCTCCAAGAGGTCTTTATTATGTGTCTACTCCCAACCCCCTGCACCAAAATTTAAGAACCAACCCCTGGCATAGAAAAGTTATCAGGGTTTTAAAATAAACTAAATACAAGGCAGAATCGAAAGACTGATAATTAAGTAACATATTTGATTTGGAATTTAAAAGATTAGGAATAGACAATTGATATAATCAAAGTCAGGATGGGAATGAGCAGTTTAAAAGTAGCCACAGATATCAGGTGGCACTAGTGGTAAAGAACCCTCCTGCCAATGCAGGAGATGCAAGAGACTTGGGTTCAATCCCTGGGTCAGGAAGATCCTCTGAAGGAGGGTATGGCAACCCACTCCATTATTCTTGCTTGGAGAGTCCCATGGACAGAGAAGCCTGGTGGGTTATAATCCATAGGGTCGCAAAGAGTCGGACTTAGCATGCAGCACACATGTGGATGGAATATAATAGTTGACCATATAATATAATATAGATAGAATAGAATAATGACCATAATTCCAACACTCGTTCACTCTTACATTCCTAAATTTTTCACACTACAGAAAAATCAGGGTTGTAGTTAGCTAAAGAACTGGTTAAAAAAAAAATGGAACGGTGTTGGTCGTGGTGACGTGGTGAGATGATGAGCTGGGAAATGCTCTTGGTTCTTTCTTAAGGAGGCCATGCTGACTGTGGTCCAATGAGTGTCTGCCACGCACAAATATTGAGCAATCTCACCACAACCCAGAAAGCTGATACCACCAGAGCATGTGGCCTTAGCACCAAGACTGATCAAAGGATCAGTTAATAGCAGCTAACAATACAGAGTCTATTCTGTGCCAGGCAGAATAAGCACTTTGTAGACATCTCATTTCTATTTATCACAGCAACACCTTTCTATAAAGATACTGAGGCAGTCTGACTGTAAACTCCTAACTCTAAGGTTTACATAGTCTTTGATTTTTCTCTATTAGTGCTTTTTAAAGCATGCCCATAAATGTATCAGAAAACTTAGAACAGTCCAAAATACTCTCAGTTTCTTGGGAAGGCTGGCTAGCTGCAAAGAAGAATAAAACTATTGTTTAAAGTTATTTAAGGATGCAGGCCTTATTGTTATATTAATTGTTTCATCATGATGTGCATTCTCATATTCCAATTGGTGATTAAAGGAAGCCAATTAACTTCAAAGGTGAAAACCATCCATGAAATGGGAAAGGCCAAAACTAAAATTCTCACGGACTGTTTTTAGGGAAAAACATAAATCAGAACAGCTTTCTTTACAGAATCACTTTTTTGGTACACATGCACAGCCTTCATTTTACAGAGGTATTGGCTCATGACTAAATGGAAGCCAATTTTTAACACAAAGTTTCATTACATGGATGGTGTATGACCATGCCAGGGATAACTGTTTGGAAAACTGTCCTACCTTACATCCATCTGTAATAATTTTAAAAAATCAAGACAAGTTTATACAAGTTTATTCATTAATCTTTAGAGATATAATTAGTCTCGTATTTGTTAAAAACCCTTCAAAACATATTTTTGCTAAATTTAAATGAATATAGATCCTATTTCTACTCTTCTTGTCTATTATTACCTTCTCCTTTTCTTGATTTAGAGAAACTGGGGCTGCCATCTTGTTCCATTTGACACTGTCCGCTTTCATGACGCAGTTCTTCCTCGATGCCACTTTCAGACGATTGTCCACTTAATGTTCCTTCATTCCAGTTTTTACAGTTTTCCTCTGGACTGTGTCTCACATGCAGTGTTGATTCAATGTCTCCATCGAGGTTGGTTCCATTGCAGAATTTAAGTGGTGGGTAGTGCTGTGATATGAATCCAACAAATCTCATTCCTCTTTTAGCAGCTACATTAACCTAAGGTTTAAAAAGAGATGGTAGAACAAAATGTAAACTTCATTTACATTGATTACTTTATCAATTAATCTTTAGGCTTATTAAGGAAATCCATTAGAAAAGGAATAAATCAACCAGTAACTAAAGGCCTATTCATAAACAAACTAATGACCTCTAATACAGCACCAAGCCCAAGACAGTGTCACACTATTATTCTGACTTCTTCAAACAGAACTAACATACTTTAGAAATTATGAAAACAAGAATTGTATTTTCTCCAAAAGGTTATTATTTGGGAAGAACTAATAACTCTATAGCATGATTTTTGCAGCCGTTAACAATGGTTTCTCCAGTTGAAGTAAAATATAAAACTATTCTAAGAAATGCTCAAAAATAACATTACCAAATACATCTTAATTAATAAAGAAGAGACATTAATTTAAAAGCAGAAAACATGCAGTCTTGTTTGCTTGAAGTAGGTAAAAGAAAAATGTTAAAAGACTTACTCTTTACAAATGTGTATGCATATACATAAGCCAAATTCATACTCCCACTCTGCTCTGCTCATATCTTTAAGCTATTGTCTCCTTTCTGGGCCAAATACACATAATTAGATTCAATCTTGTCAGTTACTGAGTAGGGTTCAGAAACACATGACATGCCAGTGAAATCATTTGAGGGCTTAAGAGTGATTATTTTCACACTTGGCACTTTTCTTTCTCTGCTTTTGCATCATTTCTTTGTTCTTTTTGTGTCATGTCTTTCTCCTGTGTTAAACACAATTCTTTTGAGGGCAGGCACTATCTTACTCATTTTTGTGTTGCAATGTTTTGTACCTATATGTGCTCTATAAGTATTCGTTAAATACGTTAAAATGAAGAAATAGCAACATCTTTTATATTCTCACTACTTTAAATGTTTTAAGTGTTTTAAATTTACTTGGAAGGGGAAGAAGGAGTTATGATGCGGACTGCAAGTGCAAACATCTATAGCCAGAAATGAAAGGGAATGAAAAAGGCCAGTAAGAAGAGTGGTGAGGGACTTCCCTGGTGGTCCAGTGGCTAAGACTCCGTGTTCCCAGTGCAGGGTGCCCAAGTTCAATCCCTGCTCAGGGAACTAGATCCCACATGCCCAACTAAGAGTTTGCATGTTACAGCTAAAGATTCTGCATGCCACAGATAAGACCATGTGTGTGTTCCAAGTCACTTCAATTGTGACAAACTCTTTGCAACCCTATAGACTGTAGCCTGCCAGGGTCCTGTGTCTATGGGATTCTCCAGGCAAGACTACTGCAGTGGGTCATTATGCCCTCCTCCAGGGGATCTTCCAGACCCAGATATTGAGCCTGTGTCTCCTATGGCTCTTGCATTACAGGTGGATTCTTTACAGCTGAACCACTGGGGAAGCCCAACTAAGACCTGTGCAGCCGAATGAATAAATATTTTTTTTAAAAAAGAAGAAGCAGGGTGAAATCAGGCTGCAATATCCACTTAAAGGGGCCGACTGTAACTTAGCTCTGGCCGAAGAGGAGGGAATTCGGAGCCAGGCAGAGACTATGGGTATATGGAGCTAGCACAAACACTGCTGACACAGTATCATTTACTCCTATAAATTAACACATTAAGATTGTAGCACTGCAAGAAGCCTCAAAAATAACCATAAATTGTCCTTTATATCAGGACTCCTGGGAGAGGAGAGGAGATGTGGTACGGAGGCAGGTCAAAGTACTTTTTCTAGGTCTTATTTGTTGATTTGGGTGCAGAAGTCTTTCTCTATTACTAAAAAGTTTGGTCTGGAAAAATTTGGTTATCTTATGGAATAGTACTGTCTTTTCCAGTTTTAATTTAGAAGACTGATGTATCTGATGTTTTTTATTTAGAAATCTTAGGGAAAACATTTGTAAATCTAAATTTAAAAAAGAGCAAACATTGACATAATATTAAAATAACTTAAAATCTAGCTGTTCAATAATCAACTCTTTATATAAGGCATTTGTTCAAAAATAGTATTTGGCACTTATCTATTGCTCTTGTTCATACAGGGGGCAATGTTCAAACATTTCACATGCTATGTTTCCTGAAGCTGTTCTCTTCATAAAATAACCCCATTACTCTAATTGCTGAAATAACAGTACTTTCCTGTTTAAATAGATCTTTAACTGTGTTCAGGAAGTCAAATGCAAAACAAGGGCTCTCATGATGATCTATTAAGACTAAATTAGCAGTTTCATTTTTGTTTCTAGAGTGAATTTATTCCCATAAAAAAATATTTCCCAGAATAGTAGAAGTAAATAGTGTGAGTACCTTGTTTATAAAAATCTAGCTTTGAAAACTGTTCCTAAAAAATCTTAATGAATGGTGACTTTATATCTAAATGGGAAATACTTAGCTGCTATAACTGGCAAAACACAAGCCACAGATAGTCTTACTCACAGTCATTTAAAGCTTGGGAACAACACAATAGAAACAGGGAACAAATTTCACAGTTTCTTATTTGACAGGAAATGCCTTAGGTTTTTGGCTGTATTCATTTAAATAAAGCTAAACCTTACACATATGTCAATGCAACTAAAGTTAAAAAAATCCAGACTTTAGCCATCAAATCCTGTCAACTTCAAATACTCATGAATGTACAATTTTTTCAATCAATATACATATAGTGTTTAATTTTTCATTTAAGGTTTATGAAGTTCTATTGAATAGATTTTTTTCTCTCAACAGCCAGTGTACTTTCATGTTCAACGCCCATAATGTATTCTATCTTATTGATAGACCATTGCCTCCTTCTCAGTTTTCCAGTTGTTGAGAATTTGGCCCCTGTTTAAGGTATCTTTGTGTAAACATGACTTTTCCCTTTTCAGTCAATTTCCTGGAATAGATTCCTAAAAAGGAAAATAAAATAAGATTTATGATTTTTATAACCAAATTGATATTCACTATACTAATTGCATTGTATATGAACATATTTGAATTTTTTCTTAAAGGTCTTTACAGCACTGAATTTAATATTTTCAATTTAATTTCTCAGTTCATACTGGTGAGGTATTACTTCTCAGTTTTTACTTACATTAAAACTTATTAGTTAGGTTGAACCCTTTGCCAAATGTTTCTTCATTATTTGTGTTTCCTTTTGTACTTTCTGTGGATTGTCTGTCCATTCAAGACTGAATGTACTTTCATGCTTTTGTGTTCATTTCCTATATACTCTGAAAATGAAGCTTCTGTAAGACATATTTCTCGACCATTTCTCCGGATTCTTTTCTCCTAGTATATAATTATATTTATATATTCAAACTCAAGTTCCTCAACCTACTCTTATAATTAAATTTGTCCAGTCTTTCATTTTCTTTTGGATTTTTTGAACTTGAAAAACTTAACTCTTTATTTTATGTGAAATGTGTGGAGTCTGTTTTCTTCTGATAGATTGCCCATTTTCCCAGCACCATTCACTAAGTAATGGTTATTACTCCATTTTATTTATCAGGTTTGTTATGAAACTTCTTATATATGTATTAATTTATTTCTGGAATTTCCATTCTGTTTCACTGGCCTCTATTTCTGTTTTTAATTCTACAATTTGGTAATGTGCATTAATTTGTTTTAAAGTCTAGTAGACTAAGTCACCTATCATTTCCCTGTTCTTTTTAAATTAGGAAAGAAAACTGATGGAGAAATATGTCAATATCCCATGAAAAAACATGTATTTTAGTACCTTTTCTATCAGTTCTTTTGTTACGTCATTTGTTTGTGTCTCATAAGTTAAAGGACATTCCTCAATCACAAGCCTTGGGCGTCTTTGTCCACTGGGTGCTGTCGAATGCTTCGTGCTGAAACAGAGAATATGTTTATGGTTGGAAGCCAATTGCTAATTTTTAACTAATAAGCTCATGTGAAAATGAGTGAGCTACTTACAAATAAGGTCAAGGTATCCCTTTTTCTTTGTTATTTCAACTTTAATGGTTGTCTTCTTATGTAAAATTATTAGAAAAAAATAATAATTTCTATTTAGATTACCTCGGTTAAAATCTCTAAGACTTTAATTTCTAATTTAACATGAAAGAAAAACTACACGTCGATTGTTTTGATAAGTTATGAGAAATGATTTTAGATCACAGCTATACCTCATTATTGCGCAAAAGTGATCCTTTTTTAAGTGCAGATAAATATTGTCCTATCTTTTTCCTTTTTCTTCTTTTCTCACCTTCCCCCCTTGATTATTCTTAGCCATGGCAGGGCACTGCTAAATCTATTTGAAGTAAAGCAAAAAAGAGAAAAATAACTTATCCATGGTTTATAAGATTTGTAGTTAGGACATAAAGTGTTGCTACTGTGTGGTAAGTGGCCTATTTACCTAGTAATGCTTGAACTAGTAAAGACCTGATGTGGCACCCTGTCATGGAGAAAAATGGTTGTGTACATGTCCTCTCAGAATGTCCAAGTGGGCAGGTAGTTATTCAGTAGCAGACAGAGTTCCTAAAAGCACACTGGGAATTTAAGAAAAAAAAAATTCTTTTAAAAAAGCCTTTTCTTTTCCCCCAATCTTTCTGTTTTCTTCTCTCTTTCCCTCTTAATTCATTTTCCCTTCTCTGCTTAGTCCTTTCACAGTTAAAGTGATTATTAGTCCATCACTGTAAAGAGAAAACACAGTTTCTACCTTGGTCTTTGAGATGATTTTGATACAGTTGAAGAGTTGTGTAACAAATATTTAATATGTGTATCAAAGACATTGGTTTGGTTATTTTTACTTTTCCACCTGTAAGGAACAACAGTATTTTGAATACTATCAAAGGTACAAGCTAGGTTAGGAAAAACATTTGTGGTATTGTCTGGAAAAGCAGACATTAACATTTAAAAAACTAAAAAAAAATCTAAAAAGGATGACTTTTACCTCCTATGTTCTGGAAAAAGCTGGTAAGAGATCTATCCAGTTTATGAGAACTTAGCATGTAGGCCTTTTTGCTGTAGAAGTTTTGGAAGTTAGTTTCTGTGGCTACTGTTAGTAAAACTACATCGGACATTTCCAGAAAAATGCTCAGTGAAAGGGGACTTGTTCAGTCAGCTCTTTCAGCTCAGTGAAGTTGCTATAGGAGTGTTCCCGCTCTTCTTGAGTATATTTTCCTTTTCTTCTGTTCACTGACATCCTTACCAAGCACCTGTTTGTCTGCAAGGGGCTCAATCCTGAAAAGTTTTAAGGAAGGAGATTGACGTTTTCTTCTCCCAATCCATGTTCAACTGTTGGAAAATGTGCCTTTAAGCCAACCCCCCCTAATTATCCTTTATTCTCCATCACTGTGTTCAAACTTTCCTTTCTTTTAGCCAAAGAAAACCTTCTCTCTTAAGAGCTTCTCAGTATGACAGTTTTCTTGAGCACCAGCCTTACCTTAATTTCAAGCGTGATAGCACCACTCTGTATAGGTAACTTGCAGACAAGTGTTTTTGCTGCCCCACAGGTTGTATAACAGGATGAATAGCTCCAACAATATATCCTTTAAGATAGTAGTCTTCCACTTTTGTTGCTATATCAAGAATGGAATTTATCTTGATGACTTCTGGGTTTGGCGAAGCTGAAATATCAAATGCAAAGAGATATTTGCACGTTCATAAAGTTGAACTATACATTATTTCTATCTATGTATGATAATACTAATGAATAGAAAACACACTCATTCATATGACTTAATCTCAAATAAAGTTACACTAACAGGGATTACATATTTTCTAAGTTAATTCCAGAAAAAAAAGGAAAAGTAATCTTAAATGCTGGCAGATATATAGTATTACCAATATGTCTTGTGGAAATACAATACCTTGTATATATATGTATGTTTCAATTTCAATTAAGGCAGTTTTATATTTTAGGATTTCATTTGAGTGACTATATTTCCATTAATAGATATAGAAGACATATATAGGAGAAACAGTATTAGGTTTAGAAGCCAATTGTTTTTGATTCTGGACAAGATGAGATGTAAAATTTCTTAAGAGTGATATTCATACAAATCTAAAGATTAAAAATGGAAGAAATGATATTTGTTAAGCAAGAATTGTTAAGTGCTTTCTTATTTCCAATTACACTTCAAAAACATCATGTTTTAAGTTTCTCTGGGAAACTAAAAATATGATTTCTTATGGCACTTACATAAATATTTGCGTAAAGAAATTGAAAAAGTAAAGGTACCCAGAAGTTCTTTTTAATAAGCAAAAATTCGAAATATAAAGGAAATTTAAATGCAAAATTTGGTATGCAGTTGAACCATCCCTTTGAAGCAGGACAAATCTGTAGAAACTATAGAAAAGTAGAATCTGTATAGTTTTCAGTAAAAGGAAAAGGGTGTGTTATATGGGAAATGAATATTTTTTTAGTATTAATTTTAAAAACAACTTCATTTTCTATAACATTATTTCTCACTTTCTGGAAAACCACCAAGAATTAATAGCTATAAATAGAGCTGTAATTTGGTTATCTCTTGAGTAACAAAACATATGAAATTAACTCCAGGTATGGGTAGCACTGGTTGTTGGCCTTCTGTTAGCGTGGTCAGTGCTGTCCAGCAAAGAGCTGCTACCAACTGCCCAAACACAGGAAGTAGGTTAAGAAGCAGACAAGGAAGAAAGGTCAGAGGAAATCCCCACAGCCTCTTACATTCAGATCCACGCGATGGAACAGAAACACACCACTTGGGTTCATGTGGGTTCACGCCAACTTTTCAAATGAAAATAAAGCACTCCAAGAAAAGTTATATAAACCATGATGAATCCATTTACTCAAATGTTCATCCTTTTTTGGATTTAAACTAATCTATATATAATATATTTTCATCATTATGAATAGGAATAAAAACAAAGAGAGTGATCCTGGGCTTGGAAGAAGTAGCTGGATTTCATTGCAAAATGACCCAGTTCTGCCTGCTTATGTGGCAATCACTCTGTGATTCATTTGGTTTTACTTTTTTAGTATTTAACTACCAACCCTGATTTCCAAACAAAGGAATTAAGAAACTATAAAAGAGAATAAACTGTTAAGACTAAGGAATGAAATGTAGCCTAAACTTATTTTTAGACATCTATACTAATTCTATACAGTTCTAAAGAAAATTTCAGTCTTTTAATGGATCTCATTGCTTATTGCAGAAAATGGAAATACTTAACATAATACAGAAGAATCTTCAGAGTCTGGCCTCTATCTACGTACTCAGCCTTCAGTCTTGTTCTTTTTCTTGTACGTCTTGCTTTGGCAGGACTGAATTACTGGTGTTCCTGAGCCAGACACACTATTTCATGTCTACAGACTTTCATTTCCTTTCCTGCTCCCCAAGCTGAGTTAATCACGCCTTCCTCTGCGCTGTGCATTGTACTAGTTCCCTTACCAAACTATATTATAGTTACTTATTTATATATCTGGCTCTGCTGTTCGACTGATAATTCCTTATGGGCATAAAACCAGAATCACTTACCATGAGTAGAAAGTTACATATGAATAAATGCAACAAACAGAAAACACTTACCGATTCTAGTGGGAGACTTGTTATCTGGCAAAGGCTGAGCTACACAGCCCTGCTCTGTCTTTGTCGAAAGGGAGAATTAGCTGTCTAACTCTAAACTGATTAGATGGCTTAAAAAGAACTGAAAAGAGCATGGCTTTCTGGTTATGAGATTCAATGACAGTTAATTCTGTCTGTGTGTACAACTTAAAGGCATCTTATGTTTAGTGCTGTCTTTTGGTAGAGGCTTGGAGCCCCTACTTGGATAGAAGTAGCAAGGAAAGAGTAATGGCCTGCAAGGGGGACTCAGAGGGAATAAAATGAATTATAAAACTAGATAAAAGAACTATAAAAACTTTACAGTCTGAGGTCACTTAATACCTTCTACACTTCACTGGCCCACTTGATAATGATAATGAAGTCATTCCCTCCATTCTATTGTTTCACAATACTGTTTTCAAAGGCAGACTTTCGTAGCACATTAAATGCAATCATGGAGAAGATGGCTATAACAGAATGACATTGGTGCTCAAAGAGATTTCCGTTCAGGTAGAGAATGTATTTCTGAGGAACACCCTGTTCTCTGGTGATGTCAGAGAAATTTTGTGACAATGGAATAAATCCAGTTTTTCTGGTCTAATCTACATCCTCTTGCACTGTCAGTGAAGTAAGGTTATTGTCTTGAGTTCAATGCAAAATAATGTTAATGCACAAAACACAGAGAGAAGTTTTGGGAGGAATTACAAACTAAGAAGTTCAAGAAAGCCACAAAGGGGGTAAAGAAAAGCTGTACATCAATACTTATAAGCATATCTTAGCATAAGTTTTTGTAAAGATCATATCACTTTGGGCCCAGTGCTTTACATTAATTATTAAACTGTCTCAAATGTGCATGTTCTTCTATTTGAGGTCTATGTGTCTTTTGATAAATCGCACTCAGCATAGACATGACAATTACTGTAAATGCTTAAAATATACTTATTAAAGGACCAGCTGTATGAAAAATTGGTTGTAACATTAACATATTCAATGAACAGAGCTCCAGGGTGCTCATGGAGCAGCAGTTTAGAAAATAGATTCTATGGGGAATTCCCTGGTGGTCCAGTGGTTAGGACTCTACACTTTCACTTTCACTGCTGAGGGCTGGCAAGGTACTTTGCACCTATGTGCCTCAGTTTCCTCATCTGTGAGGTGAGAATAATAATAGTCTCTATAGGGTTGTTAGAATTGAATAAATTTATATTTGTTCCTAGAAAGTATCTGGCATGTAGCTAGCATGTGCTATACAACTGTTGGCTGCTTTGTTAAATAAAGTCCTTTCCTGCGGAAAGAGGGGCAGCACACTATTCTCACTGTTAGCATTAGGATCAGGAAACAAATCACCTGGGCTCAAATTATGCCATGTACTAGATCTGGAATCAGTTACTTTGCCTTTCTGAGATGCAGACAAATTAACTTCATAGAATTGCTTTTATAGTAACTGTAAAACACGAGCCCAGGGCCTGGTACAAAATAAACACACAGACATCAGAGATGTGTGTCTCTCTGTTGGTGGCCCAGCTCAGAAAAGATGGTTTTGAATGGAAGCTGTTCTCAGAGACAAGTCATTGTTGGTTTAAAAAAAATCTCCAGGAAGAAGTTCATTGTAGAGATCTGGACTTATTTCAAAAGCCCAGCCTAGCTCCCTGTCTGTAGAATTCTAGATCAGAGGCCCTTAACTCACACTCTAGACCTCAAATCCCCAAGTCACCTTGTAGATTAGGTATCCCCAGCTCACTCTCCAGATCAGGGTCCCTAACTCACACCAATCTACTCCACGGAGTCCCAGACTCACATGTCCAAAGGTACCAGCTTGATAAAACAAAGAAACGGGCTGTGCTGGAGAAGGGACTCGGGGAAGACTTAATACCTCATATGAGAGCGCAGCAGCCCTGGTCCAGCAGTTGCCATGTGGCCATGTGGGCCCAGTGTCACTGAATCTTCTTCTTAGTGGAGACAGCAGGAGGGTGGTGAGAAGAGGGCTGGGATTCACTCTTTTGGCAGATTGTCTTTCTTATCTGACATTGTGACTTACTTTAAACATGCCAGTGTCATTCAAGAACAGTAANGTCTGACTCTTTGTGACCCCATGAATCGCAGCACGCCAGGCCTCCCTGTCCATCACCAACTCCCAGAATTCACCTGGACTCACGTGCATCGAATCAGTGATGCCATCCAGCCATCTCATCCTCTGTCGTCCCCTTTTTCTCCTGCCCCCAATCCCTCCCAGCATCAAAGTCTTTTCCAATGAGTCAACTCTTCGCATGAGGTGGCCAAAGTACTGGAGCTTCAGCTTT
>SJYQ01000821.1:0-20656 GCA_006410935.1 Redunca redunca
CGTCCACTGTCACAGGGTCCGAGGCCGACTGCCACATCGTGAGGGTGTACCTGGGGTCCAGAGAGCCAGCTTAGGGCCTGTCTGCACCCAGCAGCCCTCAGCCCCTCTCCCATGCTCAGAAGTTAACCTGAGGTGGGGGGGGGGTTGGGCACTACCCCCTTCCTGGGGACAGAAGAAGCCGCAGAGGCTTTGGGTAACTGAGAGCAGAGGCTGAGGAGGAGGAGAGATGGACTGGCCTGCCCCTTCACTGGGAGTGTCTATCTGTGGGTCCTCTCAGGAAAGAGACAGACAGAAGAGATGGGCATGGAGCTGGGAGTGGGGGGCGCGGATCAGAGGTCAGGTATGAAGAGGAAAGGGGGTGGCCTCCAGTGGGGAAAGTCTGAGGAAGGTGGGGCTGGGCAGCTGGGGGCAGTACAGAGCTGGGGGGAGGGTGGGCTTCCTCAATCCCACAGGGATATTGTAGAGGATATGAGCACCAGCAGAGGTTGGGCCAGATGATCATGAAGACCCTTCTAACCATCAGCATCTGGGATCTTGTTTGGGCATCAGGACTGGGAGTGGGTTTGGAGGGAGTGGGGGCTGTGGCAGGGGCCTGGGCGTTCTCACCTGTCAGATTGGGCCAGCAGCCAGCTGAAGTGGGGCCAGGCGGCCCTCGCCATGATAGCCAGCACGGGGAAGGTCACCTTCTGGGGCAGTGCTCTCACCAGCTCCTGCATCTTCTCAACCATGGCCCGTGTGTACGTCACGTTTGGGAAAAGGGGAAGGTAGAAAGTGGTCCAGCCTGGAGACAGGGTTGCCTCAGGATACTTTTCCTGGACCAAGGCCAGGAACCTGCAGAGAATCAGAGATGCTGGTCTTTTAGAGCCCCTTCTTCAATTCCTGGGTTCCCATCAGAGTACTAGGAAGAGGCGGGATCTATCACATCTAGATATTAGAGCACAGTCCTGAAGAAAAGTGTGGCTTACGAGTTGCTCAGAGTCCCAGGACAAGCATGGACTTGGAGGTGGGGAGGCCTGGATTTCAGTCCTGACTTTATGACCTTGGGCAGTTCACCCAACCTCTTTGATTCTTAAAAATGGCATCCTTTCAGGCAGGACAGGACTTCTCAAATATCCTCATGTGGATGTGGAGATGCAATTCAAAGCCCTGGGTGTGGGATCTGGGTTCCATCAGCTGTGAGAGTCTCTGAACTTTCAGATATTATTTAAAAATTTCATTCAGATTTTGAACTCTTACAAATGTTAATAGGCAAATAATGTTACTCTCTCCCCTTCCCCAGATTATTAAGTAACCTCACTATAAGAAGAACAACCATTTTTTTATCTTGGGCCACTGACTACAGTTTCAAACTGCCTCACCTCAGTTTGAGACTTGATAAATATTGGATGGATGGATTGTTAGCTGACTGGTTGGAAAGATGGTTTGATGGATGGATGGGTGGATGGATGAATGGAGATGGACAGTAAAGAGCTGGAGGTTAGAGTCAGAAAGACCTGGCTTTGTATGTTTGCTCTGCCAATTATTAGACTTAGGCAGGTCGTTTAACCTCAATAGGAAATGCTGTATTACTAAAATGAAAAATAACAGTACCTACCTCATTCTCATTCTAAGAGTTAAATGGCACTCTACAACTAGACTACTTAAACCAGTGTGTGTGACAGATAATAAACATTCAACAGACTGAGCCTCAATGATTGTCAGCTTTCTTGTCTGCAAAATGGTAAGAAAAAATGCTCCTAACCTGGCATTTCTATGGGAAGATGAACTCAGATATATTCTCTCCTTTTATGCAGCCCTCTGTAAACTTGAGCGCACCATGCAGCTGGTGCTTCTAAAGTGCTATTGTTGGCAGTGCTGGGACCTGGGGGGTGTTTGTGGGGTGGGCGGGGGAGGCTGGGGAAGGAGCTAGTGCTTTATGGACTTTTCTAGCAGGCCAAGGGTTGCCCTGGCCACTGTTTGCTGCCCAGGAATAAACAGTCTGTTGCTGCTGCTGCTAAGTTGCTTCTGTCGTGTCCGACTGTGTGACCCCATAGATGGCAGCCCACCAGGCTCCCCTGTCCTTGGGATTCTCCAGGCAAGAACACTGGAGTGGGTTGCCATTTCCTTCTCCAATGCATGAAAGTGAAAAGTGAAAGTGAAGTCACTCAGTTGTGTCCGACTCTTAGCAACCCCATGGACTGCAGCCCACCAGGCCCCTCCGTCCATGGACTTTTCCAGGCAAGAGTACTTCTCCGAATAAACACTCTAGTAGGGCACAAATCCATAATCTGACAGTGAGAGCCCAGTGAAATCAGGACTATTAGGAGAAAGTGTGGGAGAGGGTCCTCAGCAGCCTTGGACATCAGGGAAGTTTCTGGGGCAGGTAATGGTTGGTTCACCAGGAAATGGTGGAAGAGCATTCAAGGCAGAGGGAACAGTATATGTGAAGGCTCAGAGGTTAGGCGACCTGGTGTGGCTGGAGGCAAACTCAGCATAGGTCCCCTGTGCACCTGCTGTACCAGTTGAAGGAAACAGACTGGAGAAGCTGGAGCAGAGAGGCAAACACTCACTGTGTGGCATTGACCTCTATTGAGATGCCCACATTGGGACCCCTCTGGATGTCAGCATTGATCCACACAGGCCTTCGAACTTTCCCTTCCTCTGTCAGCCGCCGAAGGAGGTCCAGGGAGGGGCCCACAGCCTTGATGGTCTTGAAGTCTAGTTTGATGCCTGTGGGGAGAGGGCCAAGGGCTTGGGAAATTGGTCCCTTGTGCTCAAGGAAGAAGGAAACAGAAGACATGACTTCCTGGGACAGAGAGAGCAGATATGTTGTGTGTGTCAGGGTGGGAGGGAAGACAGGGACGGAATTCTGGGTGGGTGTGAAGAAGGCTTCAAACAGGCGGAGCTCTCCTGGAGAGAAAGACTTGCCCATGTAAGAGTGATCTTTCATCCCTCATCCCGAAGGGGAAGAAGCAAATGATGGCTAAGGACTTGGGACTTGGGGCTGGTGCAGGTATTATCAAGAATCTGATGAAAAGGGACTGTGATTCTTGGACAGGCAGGCTCAGAGGGTCCAAAGCCACACGAGCCTAAAGAGGAGATGAGGCTGAGGAATTAGCAAGAGTCAGTTGCTCAGTCGTGTCTGACTCCTTGCAACCCTGTGGACGGTAGCCCAGATTCCTCTGTCCGTGGAATTTTCCAGGCTAGAATACTGGAGTGGGTTACCATTACCTTTTTCCAGGGGATCTTCCCCACCCAAGAATTCAACCCAGGTCTCCTGCATTTCAGGTAGATTCTTTACCAGTTAGAGAAGGATGTTGAAAGCCAGGCCAAGGAGATCATAATTTCTCCTGAGGACAATGGGGAGCCATGGAGGGTTAAAGCAGGGAAGTGACACAACAGTTGGCATTTTGGAAAGCTCACCCGGGTAGGGGTTGAGTTTGGAGGCAGGAAGCCAGTGAGGAAGGAGGTCCGGGAGAAAGAAGATGTGAGTGGGACTGGATTGGGGGAAGGCTTCAGAGTTAGATTTGGCGGAGGCAGCAGCTGAGTAGATGCAGGGGATGAGGGAGAGGCATTAGGGTGATGCCTGGATTGTTTTGGTAACTGGCAAAGAGACATGGGAGGGGAAGGTGGAATTGTCTTTGAGCATGTTGTATCCAGTTCCATGGATTCAGGGGGCCCGAATGCCCATGTTTGGCCCTTTGCAGCTTACCCTGCACGTTTACATCCCTCGTTTCACCCATCTTCCCTGAGCCCAGGCCTCTAGAGTGGTCTGGAAAGTGAAGGCAAGAGCAACTCCTGACAGCCATTGGACTTGTCTCCTAGTAGAGGGACCCCTGCCCATGTGGCCTGAGGACCAGAGGGGTGGGCAGCCGGGGAGGAGCTGAGAGCAGTCCTTACCCTTCTGGGAAGAAGCCAGCACAGCCTCCAGCCACTGCTTTAGGGTGTTGTCGCTGTAGATGGCTGGGGGGTGCGCCATGATGGGGACTCCTGTCTCGTTGACTGTGCCAAGCCCTTCTGCTGTGATGTCGGCCTCCAGGACCATGACATTACCTGTTCCATTGGACAGAGAAACTTTTTAAAGCAACTTTTCTCATCATCAAAGTATTACACACGTATAGAATATTTGGAAAATACAGAAAAGCGGATAGGGAAATATTCACCCATATTTCCATCATAGTTCACTTTTTGATGTATTTTCTTCCATTTTTATCTATGTATAGTTTTTCTACAGTGGAGACCACTCAGCATTTATAGTTTTAGTCTTTTTCTTTCAATTTTGACACATTTTCACAATCTTTTCATGAAAAAGAAAAAAGCTGCAAAAGCCCTGATTGAGAGCAGTCACCCTGTCCCAGTCAGCCACTCCTCTGCCATTCCTGAGACTCTCAAATTTTTAGGAAGCCCCAGTAGTCTCTGAATTTTTGTTACTAACAGATAATGATGTATATTTTATTCTGACGTTCTGGGTATTTTTTACCATGACTTGAGGAATCTGAGTCAGGGCCATGCTGGATCTTTTTTAAAAAAAAAATTATTTTTGGTTGCGCTGGATCTTCACTGCTGGAGCGGGCTTTCTCTAGTTGTGGAAAGCAGGGGCTACTCTTCATTGCTGTGCATGGGCATCTCCCTGCAGTGCCCCTCTTGTTGTAGAGCACAGGCTCTAGATGCATGGGCTTCAGGTGTTCCAGCGCGCATTCCAGCGCGCGTTCCAGAACGCAGGCTCAGTGCGGCGCATCAGCTTAGTCCTGAACCAGTGATAGAACCCATGTCCCCTGCATTGGCAGGTCGATTCTTAATCGCTGTATCACCAGGGAAGTCTGCAGGGTCATTTTTAGAGCCCACATTATCAAAGTACTGTTAGAAAAATTCATCTAACTCATATTCCTGCCAGAAGTACACAAGTTGGTCCATTTCCAGGCACCCATATAGCACTGAGAATTGTTATTTTTGTCTTTTAAATGCACGCAGTTAACGCCTGCAGTGGCTGTGTGATGCCTGTTGGGAGAGTTCAGGCCAGAAGAGAGTCGAGGACTTTGAATGAGAAGCAGACTGGGAAGAGCAGGCCAGGCTCTCTGATCAGTGAGTGGAGTGGAGGGTGGGTGGGGTCGCTATGAGCTCCTGAGCCATCAAAGATTGTTGGCATCAGTGGGGTCTCTTCTGTTTTATACTTGCAGCCCTGCTCCCCTCCACGTCCATTTAGCATATAGGTGCTAGAGTGACGGTTCCATATACCCGATCCTGTCACTTCTGTTAAAAAATAAAAATTCCTGTAGCCCTGAGAATCCAATCCAAATGCTTCCCCATAGTCTGTGAGGTCCTGTAGGACCAGGCCTGGCAAACTGCCATCTCACCTCGAGTCCCTCTCTCCTTCAATATCTAGCTTCCATCCACTCCTGTTTCTCCAACATCAGTGTGCACACAAACCTCCCAGGAACTGTTCAAATGCAAGTTCTGCTCAGGAGATCTGGGGTGGGGCCCAAGACACCTACCAAGCTCCCCAGTGATGCCCAGACTGCTGGTCCACAGACAGCACTTTTGAGCCTCGAAGCTCAAATATCTTGTCTCCCATCTCTGGGCTCCTACACCTGGCTGTTGCTGTGGCAACACTCTTCCCTCCACAGTTTTACTAGGCTACCTCCAGCTCATTTGTGGGTGTTGGCTTAAAATATCAAGGAGGCCATCCCTAAACCACACACTCAGTCAAAGTCAGGCTGACAGCTTAACCTTTGAGCACTCACACCCCATGTAATTACTCATATAGCACCATCCTTCCTGAGCCTGAGGGCTAGGAGCAGGCTCCAGGTCTATGGTGCCCATCACTTGGATTTCCGGTGCCAAGATGGTACCAGGCCCAAAAAAGGAGCTTCAGAAATGTTTGTTGGATGGTAAAAGACTGGATAAATGAATGATAGAAAAAGCTGAGATCAGGGACTTCCCTGGTGGTCCAGTGGCTAAGACTTTGTCTTCCTAGTGCAGATGGCATAGGTTTGGTTCCTGGTCGAGGAACTAAGATTGCACAGGCCTCACAGTGCAGCCAAAAGAGAAAAAGTTAAGTTCAACCAGCCCAGGTCCAGAAAAGTAAAAGAGCTTGCACAAAGCTGNCCCATCTCTGGGCTCCTACACCTGGCTGTTGCCGTGGCAACACTCTTCCCTCCACAGTTTTACTAGGCTACCTCCAGCTCATTTGTGGGTGTTGGCTTAAAATATCAAGGAGGCCATCCCTAAACCACACACTCAGTCAAAGTCAGGCTGACAGCTTAACCTTTGAGCACTCACACCCCATGTAATTACTCATATAGCACCATCCTTCCTGAGCCTGAGGGCTAGGAGCAGGCTCCAGGTCTATGGTGCCCATCACTTGGATTTCCGGTGCCAAGATGGTACCAGGCCCAAAAAAGGAGCTTCAGAAATGTTTGTTGGATGGTAAAAGACTGGATAAATGAATGATAGAAAAAGCTGAGATCAGGGACTTCCCTGGTGGTCCAGTGGCTAAGACTTTGTCTTCCTAGTGCAGATGGCATAGGTTTGGTTCCTGGTCGAGGAACTAAGATTGCACAGGCCTCACAGTGCAGCCAAAAGAGAAAAAGTTAAGTTCAACCAGCCCAGGTCCAGAAAAGTAAAAGAGCTTGCACAAAGCTGCAGAGAATTTTTGTAAATTTCTCTGAAGCCTAGGTGTCTGGATTTCCAGAAGGGAGAGGACGCTGAGTGCCAGGCTGTCTCCAGCACTGTTTCAGGCACTTTGCACTGTCCCATTTCATCCTCATATTATATCTCTGGCCCAGTGCTCTGGAATCCTTGGTGTCCTCACTGACAAGATGGGGCTGAATCTCTCTGGGCTTTAACTACAGCACATGGACATAAATTATGTTGTATTAAAAAAATAAAAATTAAAAAAAAAACAGGTTGTAAACTGTGAAGGTAACCTTTATTTCTATGGTTTTCTTGTCTTAACTTGGTTACCCAGGAATGCTGAGAGAGGGATCCAGAGGGGTTTGGGGCCCAGCAACGCCCAGAGAAGTCAGGCCTCAGGTGGGTAGCTGGGCAGATAAGAGGGTAGCTAAAGAGAATGGATGCTGAGAGGTCTCCTTCCCCATCTAAAATGGGCCAGGTCCGGTCTGGGGAAGGTGGCGGTACACTGAGAGGGAGCCAGGGCTGGAACCCAGGTCTCAGTCCTGGTGAGTCTCTGAAGCTGCCGCCTTGCTTGACCTGCACCGGCTGCCTCCCTTGAGATGCCGGTAGCCCCTGAACTCAGGACCGCGTCTCACTCGTTTCTACACCCCTTCCTGGGCTGGGTGCAGAGCAGGGACCCAGCAAATGCTCAGCGAGGGGGACTGAAGATGGATGCACCTAAGCTGCCTCCTTATGATCAGCACCTGGATCCAGCTTGCTCCTGCACGGCCATTCACACCTGTTCGGGGCCTTCCAGATCCTGAATCTGGGAGCCAACTTGGGGTTTGGGGGTTGGGGTATGAGGGAAGAAGGGATGAGGACAGGAGCAGGTGCCTGCTTCCACAGGAGGAGCCTTGGTCCTCAGAGGTGCAGTCAGGTGAAGAGTGCTGCTCTCCACAGGGAGCCCTCAGGAGTTCTCAGGCCCCCCCTCCCTCTCCCCGACATGAGGCACTTTACACATCACATCCGGCAGAGGGGTGCCATGGCTGAGTGTGCAGACCCTGAATCCAAGACTGCTAGTGTGCTGCTCAGCTGTTGACCTTCAACAACCCCTGAAGGAGTTCATGTGGAGTGAGGCACTCTGTGCTGCAGGGAACCTGGTGAGACAAGTCTTTGAAGTGAAAGTCGCCCAGTCATGTCCCACTCTTTGCAACCCCATGGACTAAACAGTCCACGGAATTCTCCAGGCCAGAATACTGGAGAGGGTAGTCTTTCTCTTCTCCAGGGGATCTTTCCAACCCAGGGATTGAATCCAGGTCTTCCACATTGCAGGTGGATTCTTTACCAACTGAGCTATCAGGGAAATATTTTCCGGAACAGGTTTTATATTCCCAATCCTTACCTATAGCAGAATTTGATATGCTTCCCTGATGGCTCAGATGGTAAAGAATGTGTCTGCAATGCAGGAGACCAGGGTTTGATCCCTTGGTTGGGTAAATCTCCTCGAAAAGGGAATGGCAACCCACTCCAGTACTCTTGCCTGGAGAATCCCGTGGACAGAGGAGCCTGGTGGGCTACAATTCGTGGGGCTGCAAAGAGAAGGACACGACTGAGTGACTAACATTTTAATTACTCAGAAAAGCACTAAATCTCTTCACGATGACATCAGATCCTTGTGACTAGGAGAAAACCTCTTGTAAAGTAAACACTTGATAGCATTGAACTCCACCTTCAACAAAATATATTGACCTTCCCCCACCTCTTTGGAGCAGTCTCTCAGAACTATCTGAGGTGCTGCTTTCTGGGCTGCAGTCATTTTGCCCCAAATAAAACACCTCACAACTCTCAAGTAGTGCATCTTTTTTAGTAGACAGTTATGATGACCAACTAAGGACCCAAGTGGATATCCCTCCTCACCTGAACTCCAGGAGGAACCAGAGCCTTGGTACCAGCACTCCTCGGGGAGTGCAGATGAATTTGGGTAAGCCTCTCCTGGTTTTCGAATCTCCTGTATTGGTTGAGATTCTGAGTTTTATTTGGTTGTGGAGCAGGTTACCTGCCCACTTCCAGTTGGAGAGATAGTGGAGAGGGCCTGGGTGAAATATCCGGGGTATACCCACTCATGATCTAGACACTGACTCAGGCTCGGTTGAAAAATACTAAGAAGTTTCCACACAGTAGAAAGATACTGGGTGGGAGACTGGCTGAAAAGATGCCAGAGAATACCCATCCAGTGAAAAGGCCCTGGGGCAGAGGGCATTGATTGAAAAAAAAAATTGAGGAATACCCCGGGCTCAGCTGAAAGACACCGTGGTTGTTCCGTTGTAGGGAACTGAGCAGTCTTGGTTGAGTGGTTAGGTAAGAGGCTGATCTGACACTTTCCCTCAATTAGACTGCCTCTATAGGCTTTGTCAGGGTAAACGTGAGAATGTACGAGAGCTTTGCTCTGAAGAAGAGGGACAAGGCTTCTACTGGGCAGCTATGGTTTTCTCAGGTAACTGAAAATTTATGGGAGTGGAGAAGGCCTAGTCCTCGTACAGTACAGTGGTCCCATAGGGAAACTCACCTATTAATTAAAATACTTGCTCGTCTCGGGGTTGCACCTAAGAACTGGCCATTCAGCGACCTGAGCATCTTAGAGTGCTGGAGGCAGAATCTAAGACACATGAGAGGAGCTAAAAGGACTCTGAGGTGAACTCTTAGGAGTTCAGCTCACAAGCAGCACATAGGCCCACAACACAGTTTCACTAGTGATTTTTATCCCTGACAAATTCAGCTTAAAGTAGAAAACAGAATCTCAAACACAGAAACAGAGGGGTGTCAGAAAGCCAACCTCTGACTAACATTCCAGCCAGATTCATGTACGATACTTATGGAGCTGGTATTTGCAAGGACCTAGTTAATTGGGGAAATTATACTAAAAGAGTTCTCAACCTAAAATAGCCAAATTGGGGCTCTTTTGATATTCCAAAATTGGTATTTTTGTGCCCACGATTAGAAAAGGCTGGCCATACTTACTTTGCTTGGTATCTAGAAGTGTATAAGAAATGAAACTATAGAGTAACTTCTTTGCAGGAAACCAACGAGAAATTGCTTGAAACTATATCAGAACCAAAAAAGGCTGCTAGCACTGACTCTGCCAGGTCACAGGACTAGTGGGACTGGGAAATCACATTTGGCGTTTATGCCATTTGACTTTTGATTTTTGGGCAATCACTTTGCCATCTTTTGGGGACACTCTTAACACTTGGCTTTTGATTTCTGGGCATCCTTTTGCCACCTTATTTTATTTGGAGTGTGACTCCTGGCTGGTGAGGTTCTGGTTTGGTTTGAGCATGCAGACATCTGGTGCAAACTGCTTGAGCTTATATGGGAAGTGCTTCCACCTGGGAACCCCTTGGAAAAAAATTTCAAATGACTGGTCAACCTATAGTTATGATCCAATGACAAGAAAAGTGACCTAAAATATCAGATTTTTATGGACACAGGATAGGGAAATGGACTGAAGTTCCCTTATGTCCAGGACTTTTCTCCTATAAACAACAGCCTGGGGCTAAGCAAACTAGGACCCCCCATTTCCCCAGAAGAACAATCCCTGTTGGGACCAATCTACCCTTGTTATCAGGGCCAATTTGAGCACTCAGTTCAGTTCAGTTCAGTTGCTCAGTCATGTCCAACTCTTTGCGACACCATGAATTGCAGCACGCCAGGCCTCCCTGTCCATAACCAACTCCCGGAGTTTACCCAAACTCATGTCCATTGAGTCGGTGATGCCATCCAGCCATCTCATCCTCTGTCATCCCCTTCTCCTCCTGCTCCCAATCGCTCCCAGAATCAGGGTCTTTTCCAATGAGTCAACTCTTCGCATCAGGTGGCCAAAGTACTGGAGTTTCAGCTTCAACATCAGTCCTTCCAATGAACACTCAGGACTGATCTCCTTCAGAATGGACTGGTTGGATCTCCTTGCAGTCCAAGGGACTCTCAAGAGTCTTCTCCAAAACCACAGTTCAAAAGCATCAATTCTTCGGCACTCAGCTTTCTTTATAGTCCAATTCTCACATCCATACATGACTACTGGAAAAACCATAGCCTTGACTAGATGGACCTTTGTTGACAAAGTAATGTCTCTGCTTTTGAATATGCTATCTAGGCTGATCATAACTTTCCTTCCAAGGAGTAAGCGTCTTTTAATTTTGTGGCTGCAGTCACCAACTGCAGTGATTTTGGAGCCCCCAAAATAAAGTCAGCCACTGTTTCCACTGTTTCCCCATCTATTTGCCATGAAGTGATGGGACCAGTTGCCATGATCTCAGTTTTCTGAATGTGAAGCTTGAAGCCAACTTTTTCACTCTCCTCTTTCACTTTCATCAAGAGGCTCTTTAGTTCTTCTTCACTTTCTGCCATAAGGGTGGTGTCACCTGCATATCTGAGGTGATTGATATTTCTCCCAGCAATCTTGATTCCAGGTTGTGCTTCTTCCAGCTCACCATTTCTCATGATGTACTCTGCATATAATTTGAGTACTATCAGGTCTAAATTCTGGCTATCAAACTATGATCACAGAAAAACAAAGACTATTTTTGACAGTGTGGTCACAATATTCTTTAGACTCCAGAGAAAGCTTTAAAAAAAAATCTCTTTAAGAATTCTTGCCCTGAAGAAATAACTCCTCCTAGGCCTTGAGACTAGAGTTCTCTAGATAACTTATCTGTTATTGTTCAGTTGCTCATTAGTGTCTGACTCTTTGCAACCACATGGACTGCAGCATGCCAGGCTTCCCTGTCCTTCACCATCTCCCGAAGCTTGCTCAAACATGTCTATTGAGTCGGTGATGCCATCCAACCATCTTGTCCTCTGTCGTCCCCCTCTCCTTCTGCCTCCAATCTTTCCTAGCATCAGGGTCTTTTCTAATGAATTGGCTCTCCACATCAGGTGGCCAAAGTTTTGGAGCTTCAGCATCAGTCCTTCCAGTGAATATTCAGAATTGATTTCCTTTAGGATTGACTGGTTGGATCTCCTTGCAGTCCAAGGGACTCTCAAGAGTCTTCTCCAACACCACAGTTCAAAAGCATGAATTCTTTGGCTCTCGACCTTGTTTATGATCCAACTCTCACATCCATACATGACTACTGGAAAAACCATTTTTGTTGTTCATTCCCTCAGTCATGTCCAAGTCTTTGCCACCCCATGGTCCAATGAGTATTCAGGGTTGATTTCCCTTAAGATTGACTGGTTTGATCTCCTTGCTGTCCAAGGGACTCTCAGGAGTCTTTTCCAGCACCACAGTCTGAAGGCATCAATTCTTTGGGACTCTGCTTTCTTCATGGTCCAGGTCTCACAAGCGTATGTGACCACTGGAAGATCACAGGCTTGACTATAAGAACCTTTAACAGCAGAGTAATGTCTCTGCTTTTCAATACACTGTCTAGGTTTGTCATAACTTAAAAAGTAAGGGCTTACAAATCAAGCAATTCTAAATAAGAGATAAATCAACCTAAAAGAATTTCAAGTTTAAATGAACTGGGAAATATTCAATATTAAATCAGTACAGTTCAGTTCAGTCGCTCAATCTTTTGGACCCCAGGGACTGCAGCATGCCAGGCTTCCCTGTCCATCACTAACTCCTGGAGCTTACTCAAACTCATGTCCATTGAGTCGGTGATGCCATCCAACCATCTCATCCTCTGTCATCCCCTTCTCCTCCTGGCTTCAATCTTTCCCAGCATCAGGGTCTTTTCCAATGAGTCAGTTTTTCACATCAGGTGGCCAAAGTATTGGAGTTTCAGCATCAACATCAGTCCTTCCTGTGAATATTCAGGACTGATTTCCTTTAGAATTGACTAGTTGGATCTCCTTGCAGTCCAAGGGACTCTCAATAGTCTTCTCCAACACCACAGTTCAAAAGCATCAATTCTTCAGCACTCAGCTTTCTTTATAGTTCAACTCTCATATCCATACATGACTACTGGAAAAAAGATAGCTTTGACTAGATGGACCTTTGCTGACAAAGTAATGTCTCTGCTTTTGAATATGCTGTCTAGCTTAGTCATAGCTTTTCTTCCAAGGAGTAAGCGTCTTTTAATTTCATGGCTGCAGTCACTGTCTGCAATGATTTTGGAGCCTAAAAAATAAAGTCTGCCACTGTTTCCATTGTTTTGCCATCTATTTTCCATGAAATGATGGGACCAGATGCCATGATCTTCATTTTCTGAATGTTGAACTTTAAACCAACTTTTTCACTCTCCTCTTTCACTTTCATCAAGAGGCTCTTTAGTTCTTCACTTTCTGCCATAAGGGTGGTGTCATCTGCATATCTGAGGTTATTGATATTTCTCCTGGCAATCTTGATTCCAGCTTGTGTTTCTTCCACCCCAGCATTTCTCATGATGTACTCTGCATATAAGTTAAATAAGCAGGGTGACAATATACAGCCTTGACGTACTCCTTTCCCAATTTGGAACCAGTCTGTTGTTCCATGTCCAGTTCTAACTGTTAGAACTGTCCAGTTCTAGTCTGTTGATTCTAACTGTTGCTTCCTGACCTGCATACAGATTTCTCAGGAGGTAGGTCAAGTGGTCTGGTATTCTCTTCTCTAAGAATTTTCCACAGTTTGTTGTGATTCACACAGTCAAAGGCTTTGGCATAGTCAATAAAGCAGAAGTAGATATTTTTCTGGAACTCTCTTGCTTTTTCCATGATCCAGCGGATGTTGGCAGTTTGATCTCTGTTTCCTCTATTTCCTCTGCCTTTTCTAAATCCAACTTGAACATCTGGAAGTTGGACATCATGGTTCACGTATTGTTGAAGCCTGGCTTAGAGAATTTTGAGCATTACTTTGCTAGCGTGTGAGATGAGTGCCATTATGAGGTAGTTTGAACACTGTTTGGCATTGCCTTTCTTTGGGATTGGAATGAAAACTGACCTTTTCCAGTCCTGTGGCTACTGCTGAGTTTTCCAAATTTGCTGGCATATCAAATATTAAATACCTGGCATTAATGTTTGTTTGTTAATCTCACTAATATATAATGTCTAAGAGGCACTAACATTAACATTAAGCAGAGTATTTTCATTGTGTCTAGGTTTAATGTAAGTTAAATATTATTATATCTGTTACAATTTTGTCAGCAAGGAAAATTCCTTAAGTAAAAAAACTTCTAAAAAATGTAAATGAGGTGAACTTTTAGATAAACTCTATTAAGAATAATTATGCTTTAGGAATGTCTGTCTAAAATACTCTCTAGATTGGGGTAACTTGAAATTCTAAGGGCTATGCTAAACTAAGTGATGGGAGTCTATTGAATACTAGGTCATTTCCAAATAAAATAAGATTTTTAAGCATTTATCACTGAACACTAATTTCCCCCTACAGAAAAACTAAAGAGATTTGGGACTATTAATGGATAATGTTTGGTGCCTTCCTAAAATGTTCTGTCTAAGAAAGAAAAGGTTTTTGGAAATAATCACTGGTATTTATGCTCACCAATCTACAGAATGTTAATATAAAGGTCAGTTTTTGGTTGCTTAAGGAAAGTAGGATGTGTGTTTTCAGCAAAGAAGGTATGAGGAATGGAATTGCATTTTATGAAGGGAAAAGCAAGTAGGTCTGACTTACAGGTGGCTGTTTCAGGATGGGAGAACAAAGTATTGGGTACAGAAAGTGATAAGAAGATTTGTGGAAAGCAGACCCCGAGAAAAGAATTTTGTGCATGGTTAGGACTGACTAGGTTTAAAATAAATTTAATTAAGTTGACTTTTAAATGATGTTAAAAGTAAGCTGTTACAAAAGCTTAAATTTGGCTTTTCTCTATCTTCAGATGTTGAACTGCTTTGGTAATAGATTTAAGTTTCTTTATCTCTTAAATGATCTGTTCTCAAATCCTTCATTGTAGAATAGTTATTGTTTCACAGTGACCTATAATCCTACCTGACTGTTCTAAGCCTTTTTGATATTTGTTGACAAAACTTCCTAAATGATTCTAATGAAGCACTTTTGGCTTCTAGCTAACTTTGGGATGTTTCAGAGGGCCCCTGAAACATCCCAAAGAGAAATATTTCCCTAGATTCATATTGAATGCAGAGTCACATGGGAACTATTGTTAAGTGAGTAATAAATCTTGGGTTATATTGTATGGTAAATGTTACTAATTTAGATATATTAGAAACTATATGGAGTTCCTAAAGTTCTGATATATCTTGGTAAATGTTATCAGTCATAATTCTAGCTACTATCTTAAAGTGTTGTCACAGCATTTAACGAAGTTTCGCAAAAATGCTTCCTCTTCGAGAAGATTTATAAAAAGGACTTTTGGATAAATATAAGTTTCTGAACTGGGTAAGTAATTTAGGATTCTAATGGAAAACCTGGTGACTTCACAAAGGTTAGCGAAAGGACTGAATGAACTGGCACACATGCTAATAACTTTTACGGTTTCTATATGAAAAATTACTGGTTTGAATCTGTGTTTTCCAGGTGTAAGAAAAACCTTCCCTTCAAACTAATTATGACAACAATTTGGTAAAATTATACTTTAGAAACAAATTGGAACATTTATCTTTTCCCTCTATCTGACCCCTCCAGAAATTGAAAACTCTGCTTCTAGTAACTTTATCAGATAAGTTAGGAAAGTTATATCACTAACAGCTACAGAAATCTCAAGGAATTTTGGAGACCTTGAGAAGGGCGGAATCCACCTAGATCTGTTAGGTGAAAGGTGAAATCTGTGATCAGCCTTTGGTGTGACTTTCTTAGCTCTGAAAGGTTTTATTTTAAAAGTTCAGTCTGAGATGCTATAAAAGCTTCGGCAAAGAAAAAAAGCCTATGATCAATTATGGTTACATAAATCATCAGGCCAAATTTATTGACACCACACCAGGCTTAAACAATATGTGAAGCGTGAAATTCCAGATGTTCAAGCTGGTTTTAGAAAAGACAGAGGAAACAGAGATCAAATTGCCAACATCCGATGGATCATTGAAAAAGCAAGAGAGTTCCAGAAAAACATCTATTTCTGCTTCATTGACTATGCCAAAGCGTTTAACTATGTGGATCACAATAAACTGTGGAAAATTCTGAAAGAGATGGGCATACCAGACCGCCTGACCTGTCTCTTGAGAAACCTATATGCAGGTCAGGAAACAGGAGTTAGAACTGGACATGGAACAACAGACTGGTTCCAAATAGGAAAAGGAGTACATCAAGGCTGTATATTGTCACCCTGCTGATTTAACTTATATGCAGGGTATATCATGAGAAACACTGGGCTGGATGAAGCACAAGCTGGAATCAAGATTGCTGGGAGAAAAATCAATCACCTCAGATACGCAGATGACACCACCCTTATGGCAGAAAGTGAAAAAGAACTAAAGAGCCTCTTGATGAAGGTGAAAGAGGAGAGTGAAAAATTTGGCTTAAAGTTCAACATTCAGAAAACTGAGATCATGGCATCTGGTCCCATCACTTCATGGCAAATAGATGGGGAAATTGTAGAAACAGTGGCTGACTTTATTTTATGGGGCTCCAAAATCACTGCAGATAGTGATTGCAGCCACAAAATTAAAAGACACTTACTCCTTGGAAGGAAAGTTATGATCAGCCTAGATAGCATATTCAAAAGCAGAGACATTACTTTGTCAACAAAGGTCCATCTAGTCAAGGCTATGGTTTTTCCAGTGGCATGTATGGATGTGAGAACTGGACTATAAAGAAAGCTGAGTGCCGAAGAATTGATGCTTTTGAACTGTGGTGTTGGAGAAGACTCTTGAGAGTCCCTTGGACTGCAAGGAGATCCAACCAGTCCATCCTAAGGGAGATCAGTCCTGGGTGTTCATCAGAAGGACTGATGTTGAAGCTGAAACTCCAATACTTTGGCCACCTGATGTGAAGACCTGACTCATTGGAAAAGACCCGGATGCTGGGAAAGATTGAGGGCAGGAGAAGGGGATGACAGAGGATGAGATGGTTGAATGGCATCATTGACTCAATGGACATGGGTTTGGGTGGACTCCAGGAGTTGGTGATGAACAGGGAGGCCTGGCGTGCTGCAGTTCATGGGGTTGCAGAGTCAGACACAACTGAGCGACTGAACTGAACTGAACACCTATTTCACAAACAAACTAGTCTTCGGTTATATTTGGTAAAAACAAGGGTAAATTTAGGGAGAAAAAGATGTTTCAATGATTGTTAAATTCCAATTTGTTAATGGAGGTCTGTATCTACCAAGACTCATTTCCTGGTAGTTCTTTGCTATTATGCTGTATTAATGTAAAATTTAACTGAATTTTAAGAGGACACTCTAAATTAGTTTCTGAAGCTTATCTCAGGAATCTATCTTTGAATGAAGATCAGATGCCTCATGACCTGCGACCAAGACGAGAAAGAGACATAATTTAAGGAACTGTCTCCTACCTGGATGGAAGGACTTTTTTTTAATCAGAGGAAGCTGCAGTATGCTAAGATGAAAAGAAAATGACACTAGACGTAGACAGCTTGCTCAAGATGCTGGGCTGATTCATATGATCAGTTATAATGTTTTCTTGACTTCTTGGACCTTTGCCTATAAATCAAATGTTTTCTATCATGGACATGATTCTATGCTAGTTTAAAACTCAATCCAACTGCTGGGTTTGTGGCCAATTACCCGTGTCTAATACTTCTGGATTACCTTGGTGGATTTTTCCCTTCAGGGCTCTGACTGGATAGCCCCTAGCAAATTTATTTTAGAAAATAATTTAGTCCTGTTCTATCTATTCATGATATTACTATATGGGATCCTCTCACTTGGCCAGTTAATATTACCCACTCTGACCCTGGCCATAGATTTAAGTTTTCTCTTAGGGTCTACTCAAACTCCAATTAGTCTTCAAGCTAAGTCTCAATCAAAAATTGTAACCTCTTGTCTACTAAAAGGAAAACTCGCACAATTATGGGATGGATCTATATAGTTAACACCAAGCTATGGTCACTTAAGTTTAAAAGCTCCTCTAAGAATAATCAACCTAGTAATATTATGAAACTAGGCTGGGTGCCTTATGAATTATGCCTACTATTACCCTTAGAGAGAGTGACTGATATGGAACTCAGTGGATTTGTGGTTTTAATTAATGGCTTTGGCATCTGGAATGGATAGGAAGGTGTAGCCTGGGATTACCATGAACTCAAGGTCGTATACATAACAAATTAGAGGTAACCAAGCCAGTCTAACATTGATGTAAGCTCAATGAGTCAAGACATCTGTCTTCTACTGGTATGATCATTTAGCAGCTATTTTTCGTGACTTCAGTGGGATTGGAGGGTGTACTTGAACATACTGAAGCCTTAACAACTTTCACTCAACAAACTTCAAATGATAGTAGCCAGACTATTAGCCTATTGAACTCTGAGGTCTCAATGATGAGAAAGGTGGTACTACAAAACCCTCAGCTGTTGACATCATTGCAGCATCTCAGGGACGTACCTGTGCCATAATTCAAACTGAATGCTGTATTTTCATACCTGATGAATCCTTTAATGTAACACATTTGATGAACCACATGAAAAATCAGATTTCTGCCTTAAGTGATCCATTCCCTATTCTTGACGATCTTTTAAAAAACTGGTTTGGGGGAAAAAAAAAAATAACTGGTGCAGGAGGCTCGTGGCTGAAATATTTATTTATAATTCTGCTAATATTGTTTGTTGTATTATTTGCATTTTGCCTGTTTTACAAGATTATTGTTTCTTGTATTATCAAGTGTATGACTGAGCCTCCAACGAAAATAATGTTGACTAAACTTGAAGCAGTTGATCAAATGTGTAGCTTGATGTGTGATCAATGATTATAATAGTGTAACTCTAGATATGGAAAGATGCAACGAGAGGGAATTTTACTTTTTTGGACCGTAACTAGAAGACAGGTGTCCAGAGGTCTTTGACTATTAGGACCTAGTCCAGTAATAGCGCATTGAGTGGCCTATCAACAAAAACCTTCAGAATCGGGAATGAGCCTTCCTAGCAATACGGGACAAAATGGTCTTGAAATGCATTCCCAAGTTTCCTCAGTCAGTAAAGAATCTGCCTGCAATGCAGGAGATCTGGGTTCGATCCCTGGGTCGGGAAGATCCCCTGGAGAAGGAAATGGCAACCCACTCCAGTATTCTTGCCTAGAGAATCCCATGGACAGAGGAGAGGAGCCTAGCAGGCTACACTCCATGGGGTTGCAAGAGTTGGACATGTCTTGTGAGGAAGGAAACCACCACCAAGTATGGTTGGCTTATGACCACAAGGGGGCACTGTCAACTCTAAATCGGGACTTGCCAAGAGCATTGACGCTGACTGAACACCAAGGGCATCTGCCCTCTGCTTCTGGGGAGATTGAATGCGGTGCTGCTGCAGCTGGTGGCCCTTCAACACCCGCTGAGGGAGTGCAGGGCGGAGTGAGCTACTCCGTGCTCCTGGGAACCAGGTTTGATAGGTTTCTAGATAGGTAGGTATTTTTCTTTTTATCGCCTCATATCTATAAAAGCACTAAATCCCTTCACGATGACATCAGATCCTTGTGATTAGGAGAAAACCTCTTGTAAAGTAAGCATTTGGTTGCACTGAACTCCCCCTTTACCAAAATCTTTTGTGTTGACCTTCCCCCACTACCTGTTTGGAGCAGTCTCTCAGAGCTGTATGAGGTGATGCCCCCCAGGCTGCAGTCCTGATTTTGCTTCAGATAAAATTTAACTCATAAGTCTTAAATTGTGCATCTTTTTAGTTAACAGTTGTGGTGACCAAAATAGGACTCGAACACTTGCCGCTTTCAAGTTGTGCATCTTTTTTACTTGACAATTAACTCACTCAACTAGGGTGATCACACGTCCCCATTTGCTTGGGATAATCTGGTGTATTCCTGTATTCCTGCTGTTTCAGCATAATTATTAATAATGACCTTTGTCATGACCAAAAGTGCCCTGGTTTCATCCTACCAGTCCACATTTGGCAGAGGGAAAAACTGAGCTGCAGATGGGTGAAGTCACTTGTCCCAAACCACTCCTTTGGTAAATGGTAAAATGTAGAATTTGAGCCCACTTCTGTCTGCCTCCAAGCCTTTGCTCTGGCCCCTCTCATCCACAAAGATGTCCGGTGTGACTTCACCAGCCTAACTCTGGCCTGCCATTGCTTCCCCTCAGGGTCCCTACCCCAGCTATGGAGCCACCCTCCTCCCATAGACCTACCCTGGGGACCTAGCAGGACCTGCAGCGGGGAACCTGGGCCTCGGGTCCTTCCCACCTCTGTGGCTATACCGACAGTACCTCTGCATGCTCCTTGCTGTCGGGCACTGCTTGGTGGGGGCCTTAGCTTTCTTCTTGCCCAAGGTCACAACTTAGTGGGGCCTGATCCTTACTGGTTTTTCCAGTGGTCATGTATGGATGTGAGAGTTGGACTGTGAAGAAGGCTGAGCGCCAAAGAATTGATGCTTTTGAATTGTGGTGTTGGAGAAGGCTCTTGAGAGTCCCTTGGACTGCAAGGACATCCAACCAGTCCATTCTGAAGGAGATCAGCTAAAGCTGAAACTCCAGTACTTTGGCCACCTCGTGCAGAGTTGACTCACTGGAAAAGACTCTGATGCTGGGAGGGATTGGGGGCAGGAGGAGAAGGGGACGACCGAGGATGAGATGGCTGAATGGCATCACCGACTCGATGGATGTGAGTTTGAGTGAACTCCGGGAGTTGGTGATGGACAGGGAAGCCTTGCATGCTGCAACTCATGGGGTCGCAAAGAGTTGGACACTACTGAGTGAGCTGAACTCAACTGAACTGATCCTTATCTGCTGCCCCAGGACTTACCTGAGATGAGCCTGGGGCTGGCAGAGCTTCTTTGCCTTCCCTCAGGCCTTATCTCCCAGATAAGAGTCCTCACTCTTGCCAGGGAATTCTCTCCCTTCCTTATCACTGAAATCTGACCATTAGCCTCTCAATCCTGAAGCAGCAGCAAGCTGGCTCCACCCAGCCTGCGATGCCCTCCCCTTTGCTGATCACCAAGCCTGCCTCCTCCAGGAAGTCTTTCTAAGGACTCGTTCATTCATTCAGCAATCCTTTCCC